>CM070842.1:888317-943317 GCA_036326025.1 Chrosomus eos
GGACCTCCAGACGTTAACAAACAGGAGGAGTGTGGAGGGGAAAGCCGCTTTCAACCCACCAATGAGCCTCTCCATCGTCCTGACTGATTTAATACCCGCCTGATTACCAATATCTATAATTAACCTCCATCTTTTAGAAGAGATATCAATCAAGTCTGGAACTTTTGTCCATCCTTTTTCCAAAAAAGTTTTAACAATTGTATTAAATGTACAAATATTATCGCCCAATATTGAGTTGTAAAAAAGTGGTTCTTCAAGGCCGAAATTATCATTTCCATTTCTAATCGATTAAAACCTGTCCAGGAGTTTAACACACAAGCATAACATTTTACATCAGCTGAAAACTTTCCATCAAAACAAGACATTAAAAACAAATGCCTATCTAGACAGAACCCAACCAGTTCTGAGCAGCGCCAGACCAAACGATAGCCATGGCCTAAGATCCACAGGGTAGAGTAGGCCGAACCGTCTTTAACCTCATAGCTTTAACCTCAGCTGCCAAATCAATCAACCCTTGGCCCCCTTCATCAACTGGCAGATGCAGAATTGCAGTGGGAATCCAATGGTAACCATCCCAGAAAAATTCAACAAAAGTCTTCTACAGACGTTGCAACAAACCTTCTGGTGGGTCGAGCACAGGGTCGATGACAGTTGAGGCAGTATCCATCTCCATCTTTGTATACGCCAGAAGCTTTTTCAAACATACCATCCCAGTTTTTCTGAATAAATTGATCAGTCCCAACGAAACTTCCAAGCACTTTAAACCCCTCTAGACTCCAGGAACAGTTCTGAGGAAGTGCTGGAGGATTCTCCCATTCACACAGTTAAAAGAATGCACACTTTTGCCAATTAATTGGAGATGAGGAAGTTTTCTGATAAAACTCCAAAGCAGGGACGTGCACAGGAATTTTGAGGGGCAGTTGCTCTGACCTGAAAAAAGTGTGTATGGTAACTGGGCAACTGCGCATGATTTGTAGTATGATTGCGTAAAGGGAACAGGATTTCCGGTAGGGAACAGAATGGACTGCAGTCGAGTTTGCCCTTCCCCTACTGACTTTCACTTTCGGTGCCCGAATGGAAGTGAATGAGGCTTTGCGATTTTTTTTTTATCTAGGCCTACGTGAAATTCTGCATCCATTATACGATTTATTTAGTTTTTTTCCCCCTCCGAAGGGCAACGTGAGTCAAGAAGGGCAACCTGAGCAACTCCCCTGTGAACGTCCCTGCTCCAAAGATTCTCTCAAAGTCCTGACATCCTGAGCAGATCTGATAAAAACAGTGAAATCATCAGCATAGGCACTAAGCCTAACAGTTTCCAGGTCTGAGGTGGACGGACACACTGTTGATACGCCACCCAACAAGTTTATCAGTGCGAACAAAAATGGTTCAATTGCTAATGTCAGTTAATTCATTCAAAAAATTGTATACCTTACTAGCTTACTCTGATTCCTCAGTTTACGATTCTCTGAAACCACTGGGGGAACGGGACCTAGGGGTTCTGTTTATCTACAAAGATTGGACCAGGATCTGTGATGGTATTTTTCCAAAATGCACCTCGATTTCCATACATGAAAAAAAATGCTTAATTCTTTCACTTTATTTTACACCTGTTCGTCTGTATAAAATGTTCCCAGGGTGTTCCGACCTCTGTTTTAAATGCAGGACTTGTAAGGGCAAATTTTTTCATGTATTTTGGTCCTGTGTTCATATCCAACCATTTTGGAAAGGGCTTCACTCTGCAATTCAGGAGATAGTAGGAAAACGTTTTATTTTATCTCCCTCACCTTCTTTGCTGAATGACATTGCTAAAGACCTGCTTGACTCAGGCTTCAAACCTCTGTTTACAACCCTCATATTCTTGGCTAAGAAATGTATACTATTAAAATAGTCTACATCTCAGGTCCCTACTATTTCTATGTGGATTTCACAGCTGTCACCCTTGGTGTGGTTCATTTGGGCAGGTGTGAGAGCAGCAATCGCATTCGGGTGTGCAACAAAAGCGGACCAAACAAGCGTGGTGCGCTTTCAAACGGACTCTGGATCGGTTCGTTTGTGGTGAGAACGTGATCCAAACTTAAAACGGCCCAATTGCCAAAGAACTTCATTTTTGGACTTAACTAGCTGCCGTAGTCAAACAAATCTATTATTTAGATAGTCAATAGCGCTCCCTTTAAGCCATGACGGACTTACCACGTTCTGCACTCTCGCTAAAACTCTCATCATACACACTGAAGTTGTCCGCACTGCACAGGGAATCTCTTATTTATATCGCGTCTAGACTTTGTTGTTTATGAGGGGATTTGTGAAAGGATAAAGCTTGTGCTGATTCTGAACATACATTGTAAGCGAATTCTCCGCATGTCTGCCGGATTTCCTCCTCTTTGTTTACTTCCGGGAGTTCTGGTGGAATTTTTCCGCACGTTAATTCTAACTAATTGAAGTGCAGTTGTGGAAATATGTTCAAGACACATCTGGCCAACAAGTGACATGGATGTTGTCACGTGACTGCATTTTGGTTCGTTTCATCAACTCATCAACTGATTCGGACCAGAGCAATCAGTGTGGTGTGTCCATCGTCTCTGCCTGCGTTACAGTGGGAACATGACACGGTCGGGCCGGCCGGCTCCTCAACAGCCTCCGCCAGGCCGTCTCCAGAGGCCTCCGTCACCGGCTCCCCTCGGGCACGTCACCGGGCACAGGTTCTGACGCCACAACACCCGCGGCGGCCTCCCTCTCGCTGTCCTCCGCTCCTGCAGCCGGATCTGGCCTGTCTCGCCTCGGGCAAGTTTGTCTGACGTGTCCAAACTCACCACAAACAAAGCATTTCATTGATTCTGAACTAATATAAACAGTGTAATCTTTGCCATCGATGCTTAATTTAACTGACAGATTTAAGATCAGGCAATCCTCCTTTGACACCGCGGCCTCAGGCATGCATTTCCATGTCTGAGTGTTAACCGTGAGAGATCTCCCGTTTCTGACCCCATTATTCCCACTCTCTGACCGAAGTCAGGGGAAAACCTAATCTAAACCTATTATCTATAACTAGAAGAAAAAAAAAAAAAGTAAAGAAATCTCACTCAAACAGAGAGACACTTTCACTCCCAACAACCGGCTCCTTCCACACTCACTCCGTACAAGAGAGAGAGAGAGAGAGAGAGAGAGAGAGAGAGAGAGAGAGAGAGAGAGAGAGAGAGAGAGAGAGAGAGAGAGAGAGAGAGAGAGAGAGAGAGGAGAGAGAGAGGGAGAGAGAGAGAGACACAGGTCCTGCAGCACAGCACGAGCTATAGCTATCTGGGCATCAACATCAGCGCTTCGGGACGCTTCGGTCTGGCTGTTAAAACACTCAGTGAAAAGGCTTGGAGGGCTTTTTATGCTATAAAGTTACGATGCGGACACTGAAAATTACCCATTAAAACCTGGATCAAATTAAATAATTCAATAATAAAACCAATACTTTTATATTGGTTATATTGGTTACTCACAACACTCATCTCCTCACCGGCGGGATGACCCAACCCCAACCAGATGAACTGGATAATATCGTGAAAGTTCTGATACCATCTGACTCCTGACATTATGCTGCCTAACTCATAATCATACACTGTTCATTCGTTGGCCAAAGGAGGACTGGCCCCCGACTGAGCCTGGGTTCTCCCAAGGTTTTTTTCTCCATTCTGTCACCTGATGGAGTTTTGGTTCCTTGCCACTGTTGCCTTCACCTTTTGGCTTGCTTAGTTGGGGACATTTAATTTTCAATTGAACAATACTATTACAACATTGTTTTCCTGTTATCTCTGTAAAGCTGCTTTGAAACAATTTGTATTGTAAAAAGCGCTATATAAATAAAGGTGACTTGACTTGACTTATATGGATGTGAAATTTGGGGACCAGTACAAAATTTTAAAAATTGGGATAAAACACCAGTAGAAAAATTACAATTGGAAATTGCCAAAAATATTTTAGGGGTCCACAGAAACACATCCACTGCTGCTTGCAGGGCTGAGCTAGGCCTGTACCCGCTGAACATCGAGATCCAGAAGAGATTTGTTCAGTTCTGCCATCACCTCCATCAGTCTGATCCAGAGTCAGTCCAATATAAAGCCCTCCTCGCCAATGAAAGCTCAGCAGAACCTCATCCTCTACACACACTCAGTCTGCAACTCGTCCATCAGACTATACTCCCCACTGACCACAGCCTCAAAACTACTGTTAAAGAAATCCACACACATCTAAAACAAACTCATGATCAATCATTAAAAGCTCATTTTGACCTCCAGAATAAACTCCAATTGTACTCGACCCTCAATAGAACCACTGAATTGGCCAGTTATCTATTTATTAAACATTTTAAAGAAAGACAAATCCTCTCCAAATACAGATTAAGTGACCATGATCTAGAGATAGAGAGAGGAAGACATAGACAGACATGGACAGAGAGAGAGCAGAGGATCTGTAGACACTGTGATCTACAGCACATAGAGGATGAGGAACACTTTCTGCTCTTCTGCTCTAAATATACCAGTATAAGAAAGAGAAACTTTTCTGCCCAAATTTGAAGCCTTGATCCATCATTCTACGAACTGAGTGACACTGAAAAAATGTCCTTCTTACTCGGAGAAGATGTTAATACAGCTGCACTAGCGGCTAAATATGTGCTTGCTATTCACAAGGCCAGAGACAGCTAATTCTCTAGAGTGCCATTTTCGCCTGGCCAAGAATAAAATTCAACAATTGAAACGTAACACGCTTTTTCTGTGCATATTTAAAACCAAAAATAAAAGTTTCAGGACAAAAACACTCATTAAACTTATTACACAACTCTTTCACCATTACAAGCAAAGTTTTCAGTCTGATGCATTGCATAAATGCATGAAACACAGTCTCTTATGAGAACAAAACGGACAACCTGAGTTATTCTTAGAATCCAAAATTGAAACAAAAGAATTCACCGCAATTGCCCCATCCTGAGTTCTGTAAAGTCTTATTGAATCCTGGTAAGAAATTGGACGCAGACAGATCCAGTCTTGCATTGCAAATCAAGGGTTCATTTAGCAACCAAAAAAATGGAATGAAAATTTTCAGTCCTTTGAATATGAAAAAAACTCCAGATCTTGAAAAGCTGCTGATAAAAAGACGACAATTTCGAAAGATCCAAGCACTTCGGGTCCATTAAAAAAAGAGATGTATCCATTCCACGGTTTCCCACAGTCCTTAATAAAACACAACTGATCGCCCTCCAACTGACATTCATCGGTCCATCAAGCAGTCTTAGTAAAAAAGCAGCCGGAAAGCTGCAATCCTGCTCTGGAGATGCACCAGTCCTCGGGCCTCTTCTTCTTTGGGCTCTGCAGAACCCAATGAAGCTTGTCCCAAATAAAATCAACAAAGGCCGCTTGAATCTCAGCCATCAATTTCACTGGAGGATCAATGCAAACCAATCTGTGCCAAAAGAGTGAAGCGACCAAATTATTTACAATAAGTGTTCTTTCCCTATAAGACAAGTTGGGTAGAATCCACTTCCATTTGTCTAGACGACCTTTCACTTTTTGTAATAACCCATCTCAATTTTTTTGGAAGACATTATCATCTCCTAAAAAAACTCCAAGATATTTCAAACCCCACCTATTCCAACACAGACCTTCAGGAAGACTTGGTTTCCCTTCATTCCAGTCCCCCAGTAAAAACGCCTCACTTTTTGTCCAATTTACTTTTGCTGAAGACCATTTTCCAAAGTCTTCTATCAATCTAGATAAAACATGTATGTCGCTTTGTTTATTAATCATTATTATAAGGTCGTCGGCATAAGCTGATATACAAAATTTAACATCACAAAGTGGTACCCTTAAACCATCTAAATTCTTCCTGATTGTTTGTAGAAGTGGTTCAATAATAGAATATAGTATTCCTGATGAACAACCTTGTCTAATACCTCTACTGACCTCGAACGGAGCACATAAGCCACCGTTAAAATTAAATGGATACTCCATTTTTTTTGGAAATAGGCTAATTTTACAACTCCCCCAGAGTTAAACAGTTGAGTTTTACCATTTTCTAATCCATTCAGCCGATTTTCTGATATTTAGAAAAATATCAGTAACCAGACAGTTTCTGGTCCCATTGACTTCCATAGTAGGAAAAAATATATATTATGGAAGTCAATGGGACCAGAAACTGTCTGCTTACTGATATTCTTCTAAATATCAGAAAATCGGCTGAATGGATTCGAAAACGGTAAAACTCTGGGGGAGTTGTAAAATTAGCCTATTTCCAAAAAAGTAGAGTATCTCTTTAATAACACTGTCAATATCACTATAAAGAATTTTAATCATGGGTGAAAACTTCTCATTAAAACCAAAAGCCTCTATAACATCCCATAAATAAGCATGCTCAACCAGGTCGAAAGCCAACAAACCACAATTAATATGAAATAATTTGGAAACCTGTATAATATCTCTAATTAAGGAAATATTGTCAAAGATTGACCTGTTTGGTATACAATAAGATTGATCTAGATGGATCACCTGTCCTATTACTTTAGTCAATCTATTAGCTAAAGTTTTAGAAAGTGATTTATGATCACTGCACAGAAGTAATACCGGCCTCCAGTTCTTGATCTCGGTAAGATCTCCTTTTTTCGGAAGAAGGGTAACCCAGCTCAACGGCAGCCCACCCTTCAGCAAGCTGTCATTGAACACCTCTAGCAGGACATCTCCCATCTCCGACCAGAAAGACTTCGGAAAATTTATTTGATCAATATTTAAAAAATGAGCACGAACTAATGCTTTATGTTCTAATAGCTCTTTAAGTTCAGTTTTTTTCTTTAAAAGGGTTTCCATAAAATTACTATCACTTCTATCTGAGACAACTTTTGTAAATCCATTAAATCTTTTTCAAGCATTTTTAAAGAACGATTCAATTATTTTGTGACATTTTGAGTATATTGCTGTGTGAATTGTTTTTTCTGCACCTTGCCGTAATCCCACCATTGTTGTATAGATTTAAAAGAAGATTTCTCTTCTTTAAAAACCTTCCAGAAAAATGTAAAAGATTCAGTAAATAATTGATCATTTAAAAGACTGGTATTAAAAAGCCAATATACACTTTTAGATTTCACTGAATTTAAAATAAATTTACAACTGACCATATAATGATCAGTAAAAGACAAAGGTGTGATAAAACATTTAACACATTCAAATGATGTTTAAAAACATAAAATCTATCTAACCTAGCCAATGATATATGAATTTAACAATCTACCTTTCACAATTTCATCTACATCGTACAAGATCGGTTTAAATTTTTTAACTTCACCACTCACATTTGAGTAATGACTTAATACACTTCCACTAAATTCCTTCATCCAGTCAGCCACATGATCTATACTACCGTGAGTTTCTGGTAAAAAAGCTGTCTATGTTTTTCTGTACCATTTCTTCAAAAATCTGTGCTCTTTTTTTAGAATGCCTTGCCCCATTAACATTCATAGACGCAATATGTACTTCACTCATGATGAAGAAAAAGAACAAGCACAATTTACCACACAAAAAGAAAAAGAAATATTATTTCTTCATCTTATACCGCATCATTATCAGGGGTCTTGTTTATGTTCCTCACAATCTTCTTCAACCTACACACTTCTTTGTTGGTAAAGGAATCACAAGCCATCCAACTTTTTGCTCGATCAACAAATTGTTTCGAGTCAGGAAAATATTCTTTTATTTTTACACCCCTTTTATTTTTTGTTGCCCTGAGGAACAGTTTGATGTCCTCAAGACCATAACTCGATCACTAGTTTCACCCCGCGAAAAACTCATACTGCATTCTGACGAGTCACTGTCACTCTCGCATTTGCTCATTCTGTAGTCCAACGGTCCTGCTTACTTTAGCGTCTAGCAACTTATTTTTCATCTTTCTTTTTTGAGGAGTCTTGAAAAACAATTGCTCTTGTTCCGATGTTAACTGTGCTTCTTCACCACCGTGTCTAAGACACTCGAGTCATTTACTGTAGTAGAACATTAGGATTAATATCCACTTGCTCAATCCCAGAAGAAACTGGTTCAGCCTCAATTTCTAACGTACGATCCACAACATTATTTGCCCAAACCAAGCCTGTTACCTGAGCTTCCGCCTCAGACTTTTTCTTCACTCCCTAGTTCAACTGTTCTGTTTTCTTTCCCTTTCTATTCCTCAGTATTTTTGTTAGGACAATTCCGAATTAAATGCCCTGTATTACCACATCCAAAGCATTTGACTTTTCCAGTAGTGACGTAAATAGCATAGCTAAAATCGTCACTTCGAAAACTCAGAGTCAGATCTAGATCTGCGTCGTCCGGAATAATCATGTACACAAACCGCCTAAAAGAAACAATATATTTCAATAAAGGCGAGTCACTACTAATGTGAATCTTTTTTTATTGCGGACACCAACTTTTAATAACGTGTCAAAGCCTTCACTAACAAAAGGTGGTACATTAGATAAAATAACCTTTTTCGCTGGTAAGGAAAGTGGGAGAACTGAAATATATTCGCCATCAATGACAATTCCTCGTTCTACCAACTCATTCGCCTTCTCTAAACTATCCAGAAAAAAAACTGTTGCGTTGTTAATTCTGGAAGCGGACAAAACGCTCGCGTGAGCCACCACTTCCCCAACGGCCAAGCAACATTCTCCGACGCTCACCGCCGACGCCACCTTAACCTTGAGAGCTGTAATAGTAAAAACGTGCAAAACGTTTTTGAGAGAGTTCCACGTGCTATTTCATACTAGCTATTTCATATGCAAAGATGTTAGCCAATCACAGCAGTGTACCTTCACACTGAGTCTCACAGCAGCCAATCACAGCAGTGGCCGGTTACACTGAGTCTCACAGCAGCCAATCACAGCAGTGGCCGGTTACAATGAGTCTCACAGCAGCCAATCACAGCAGTGGGCGTTTACACTGAGTCTCACAGCAGCCAATCACAGCAGTGGGCGTTTACACTGAGTCTCACAGCAGCCAATCACAGCAGTGGCCGGTTACAATGAGTCTCACAGCAGCCAATCACAGCAGTGGGCGTTTACACTGAGTCTCACAGCAGCCAATCACAGCAGTGGGCGTTTACACTGAGTCTCACAGCAGCCAATCACAGCAGTGGCCGGTTACAATGAGTCTCACAGCAGCCAATCACAGCAGTGGGCGTTTACACTGAGTCTCACAGCAGCCAATCACAGCAGTGGGCGTTTACACTGAGTCTCACAGCAGCCAATCACAGCAGTGGCCGGTTACAATGAGTCTCACAGCAGCCAATCACAGCAGTGGGCGTTTACACTGAGTCTCACAAAAGAAACGCCCCCTTCAAATCAGAGGCTAAAATCTGGGTGACCATTTTGATGTACAAATCACACTAACGTTATAAGTGCACCCCAGCAAGAGTTATAAAACAATAAAGTTCATGACCCCTTTAATGCACAGCTATGGAATAACCCTTACCTAAACATCTTAGTAAGGATTCTACAGAATTGTATTTTTACAGTCACACTGAACTGGCAAAAGAAACAGGAAGTGGTTGCAGCGGTTGCAGTTTTGCAATTGGCTCCTTGATAACACAAACGGAAGTGTGAATTCAGAAGAAGAGCTGATGAAACGCATCAAGAGAGTAGCACTATGTCTCCGGTATTATTTTAGTGCCATATTTTTGCCTATATCAGTTTGTATATCTATTTAAATCCACTTGGTGTTCATAGTATTTCTTTCTTTCCACAATAATTTCACACGTCTAGTGTAATTATATGGTCTTGTTTCATAAATACAGAGTATATTTTTCTTTATTTCATTTGAAAGAAAGGAAGTGATGTGACAACATGCCCCATAGGTGAGGAACACTGTAACCATAATTGTAACCAGCTTAACATGTTATCTGGGTCAGTAGAATACATATACTAAACTAAACAAACTCAAATATTTTGTTAATAAAATACAATTAATAACTTGTTCATATGAAATGTGTCAGGATTCCATCTAATCTCTGAACTGCAGACTCCTCAGCTCTCGCCTTTATTGAAATATATTGTTTCTTTTAGGCGGTTTGTGTACATGATTACTAATGTAATTATTTATTTGCTCTTATATTATTCTCTCCAATACTTTTGATACAACTCCCAAAATCGAAACTGGTCTATAATTGCCTTCTTCTAATTTGCTCCCTTTTTATATAGCGGAACAACCCTAGCAAGCTTCAGGTCTTTCTAAATCTACCTGATTGAAAGATTAAAAATATGAGTGAGATATGGAGAAATATATTCTGCAGCATCTTTTCAAAATATGGCAGGTATTTCATCTAGCCCTCTGGTTATTTTATGTAATCGTTATGTTAGCGTGACAAAAATAGTGACATTAGTCATCTTCAGGGTCTCTGGAGACCCCGCATAGTAAAAATACAAAATTCATCATAAAAATTAGAAACAAGCATAGACAGAAATAAAGTGGCACACTTCCAACAATGCAAAAAACATCCACAATGCAAAATGATCATGCTCGACCTTTTTTGTAAAAAAGCCTATTTAAATTAATATTGATTTATTTATTTATAGAAATTTAAAATATATCATAAATCCTCCAAAAACTGCACAAATGTTGAGTAAAAACATTAATAAACAAAGTAAAATTACATTTGTAAAAAAAAAAAAAAAAAACTATTATTCTGTTACAAAATGTTATTGTCAGGGGTTTCTGGAGACCCCAAAGATAAGGAGTGTAGACACACAAATGAAGATAACCAGAGGGTTAAACCAATTGCCTTCGAACACTTAAGTTCATTCAATAACTTGAATACCTTATCCTGTGAAACCATATAAAGGCCAAAAGAGTCTGCTACCACTCCAAGCTTTGAATAACACTTAGACATGATCTCACCATCAAATAACCCAGGTTTACTTGGCAGCTTTTCAACTAAACTTTTAGCTATGGAAGTAAAAAAGGAGTTAAATTCATCCGCAACCTTTAATTGATCTGAGGAGATCTCCCCATTGATGTTAAGGCAGATATTATTTGTCTTCTTCTTACGTCTATTACTGTACCCAATTTGTTTCAATGACTGCCAAACTTTCTTTGCGTTACCTTTATGCTCAGTTAATTCATCTGAAAAAGTACACATTTTAATAATCTTTTGCACTATATTTCTTAGCTTCTTATAATTATCCAAGTCATCCTCCTCTTTACTCTTCTTAAGAACTAAAAAGGCTTTATTTCTCTTACTAACCTTTGGGGTCCCTAAGCAGAATCTGATGCGCATGACTCAAACGCTGGCAGACACAGCAGCAGTTGTAGGCAGGTATTAATCATAAAATCTGAATTTTCTTGTCTTGAATTATTCATTCATTCATGTCACTTGTTTAAGTTATTTAATTTAATAGCAACACTCATTGGGGGCCCTAACGCATTCACTTATGCCTCGGGTCGGCCCTGCACCCGAGTACCTGCCTCGTCTGTCTTCCTCTTCCTCGTTCTCTTATATTTTGACTAATAAGTTTGACAATGAACACAGATATATATCACAGATAAAAACAGCACAGTTGTAATAGCAGTGTGACAACATGCCCCGCCTGCACAACTGGGATTTAAACCCAGCTAGTGTCTTCTGCTGGTTACATCAGCATTAAAAAAACTATACTCAATAACAGATTGGAGAGTAGCCCTCAAACTGTATTCACTTTATAGCCCATAATCCTGTAATTGTGGACAAATGTGGGCACAGAGGACTCAGGTGTGATCCTAATTTTTATTTATTATAAATGTTATATCACTGTCTTCGATTTGTCTATCCAATTATGATGTTTTTTTTTTATTTTGGGGGTATTTTTGAATTCATTTACTTCAAAAAGTACCATATTTTCTATGTAAATTATGCTTATTTTTATGTTTTATCTTTTGATTTTTTGTAAACTACATTAAAATATCATTCCAATAAGTTCTTAGAGCTAAAACCTAAAGATGAAGTGACTTTGCTGTCACCTGGTGGCTTATTTTAGAATGCTCTAAATTACAGTTTTTCCCATTCATTTCTATGGGTGCCCATTTTTGACCCAAATACAAGATTAAGAGTTTTGTTTTTTCACCCACTTCACATTGTAGAATGGAGTCAAAAAAAGTGTGTGTGTTCAGGAGGCAAACTTAGGAAAAGTAGCCAAGTCTTGTACCGCTCAGATCAAGGGAAGAATTTTTTTAAAAATAAATCAAGACTATTTTGCCCACATTTGTCCAGAATACGGTTTTGGGGTTAAAATAATTAGTTTCAAACTTAATATAATATATTTGCAAATTTAAATATTATTGGTAGAAAATATATTCATGTAAACACATTTTGAAAAATATTTTAGCAAATAATATATATAATTCTTTTTTTCATGTTGGTTAGGTTTTAATTTTTGCCGATTGCATTTACTCCTCAAAATTCATAATGGTTGTGTTCATTTATAACCGTGATGAACAAAATGTGTAAGAGTCACATGTTTTTGTTAGTCACTGGCTTCTGGATTATTGCAGAAAATAAACTCTTAGGAAAAATCCTTTTGTTTTTTTGTTTTGCCAAGGGAACCAGGGTGACGACTAAACTGACCAACTACATCATCACACTGACAGTGGACACACTTCCTCAAAACACTGACTGTTGTCTTCAGCTGAATGTGTCTGAGGAAGCTTGATCACTGAAGCTGCTGTGACACGAGCGTCCTGTGTAAAGCTGACGTCACTCTCGGTGAGAAGTGTGTGAATGAGGAAAACACAAAACACTCAGATTCAGTACAGAAGAAGGCAGGAGTTTATTGGATAATTGATTAATCCCCAAAAATAGACGGGTTCCTGACATGATTTAATGGCTTTCATGATTTAATGCGTCCTGTAAGTTGCCAGATATTGTCTGCATGTTAAACATTGGGATTTGATCATCAGTGGATTTACTGAATGCTTCTCTACTGAGGCACAACATGTCACAATAACCAGAAGGATCCAGTGTATTTATGGCAGGAGACGCACCACAAACGACTTTATTAATTGACCTAGAAGTGTTTGTCTATATACATGTGTTTCTGTACATCTCAGTGAATAAATAGTAACGTAAGCTTCTCCGAGTTGAGTCTTCTACAGCTGAGGGCTCTCGAGGTGCGAGCGAAACCTCTCCAGAAACCGCGAGGCCAGATCGTCGTCCACCAGGCGTGCGTCGCTGGACAGCGTGACGGTCATGAGCTGGTGTGTGTGTAGCGTTAGCCCGTCGCTCAGCCGGAGCTCAGCCCGAGAGCCGCCCACCGCTAAGATGCAGGCCTGAGGAGGATTGATGACCGCGCTGAACTCACTGATGCCGAACATGCCCAGGTTAGAGATGCTGAAACACAACACACACTGCTGAAACACACACACTGCTGAAACACAACACACTGCTGAAACACAACACACTGCTGAAACTCACACACTGCTGAAACTCACACACTGCTGAAACACACACACTGCTGAAACACACACACTGCTGAAACACACACACTGCTGAAACCACACACTGCTGAAACACACACACTGCTGAAACACACACACTGCTGAAACACAACACACTGCTGAAACTCACACACTGCTGAAACTCACACACTGCTGAAAGACACACACTGCTGAAACACAACACACTGCTGAAACTCACACACTGCTGAAACACAACACACACTGCTGAAAGACACACACTGCTGAAACACAACACACTGCTGAAACTCACACACTGCTGAAACACAACACACACTGCTGAAAGACACACACTGCTGAAACACAACACACTGCTGAAACTCACACACTGCTGAAACTCACACACTGCTGAAACACAACACACTGCTGAAAGACACACACTGCTGAAACTCACACACTGCTGAAACTCACACACTGCTGAAAGACACACACTGCTGAAACACAATACACTGCTGAAACTCACACACTGCTGAAACACAACCAACACCACTGCTGAAAGACACACACTGCTGAACAACACAACTACACTGCTGAAACACACACACTGCTGAAACACAACACACACTGCTGAAAGACACACACTGCTGAAACACAACACACTGCTGAAACTCACACACTGCTGAAACACAACACACACTGCTGAAACACAACACACACTGCTGAAAGACACACACTGCTGAAACACAACACACTCTGAAACTCACACACTGCTGAAACACAACACACTGCTGAAACTCACACACTGCTGAAACACAACACACACTGCTGAAACACAACACACACTGCTGAAACACAACACACACTGCTGAAACACAACACACACTGCTGAAACACAACACACACTGCTGAACACACACTGCTGAACTCACACTGCTGAAACACAACACACTGCTGAAACTCACACACTGCTGAAACACAACACACACTGCTGAAAGACACACACTGCTGAAACACAACACACACTGCTGAAAGACACACACTGCTGAAACACAACACACTGCTGAAACTCACACACTGGCAAAACATCCCAGGTTAAGACTGTAACCTATATGCTCTCAGGGAACTCGCACTGCGTCAAAGCACTAAGGGGGGGGGGGGGGGAACGCCTCAGCGTGACTGATGACTGAAACACTGTATAATCACGACAGCCTTGTTGGCCGGCGTCAGCCATGACCTCATGCTCTAGCGCAGGAGTCCCCTGCAAATCGACTCGACTAATCGATTAAATCGCGATCGCCTGGTAGACCGCGGACTGATCTCAAGTCGATCGCGATGAGTTTAGAAAAAAATGAAAAAAAATGAAAGTTTTTTTTATGTGTGTGTTATATTTTGTATTAAATGTACACTACAGCCTATATCTTGAGTCCTTACCAACACGTCCACAAAAAAGTATTTAAAAAAAGAGAAAAAGAAAAATATAGGTCACGTTCAGTGTTGGGAGTAACGCGTTACAAAAGTAATGCATTACAGTAACATATTACTTTTTGCTGTAACGCAGTAGTGTAAGGCATTACTAATCAATTTTCAGTAATATTTTACTCGGTACATGTTCAGTAAGGCTTGCGTTACAAGTTACAACAGACTTTTGTAAAAAAAAAAAAAAAAAAAACACAGCAAGACCGCGAGACATTAACAAATGAAAAAAGCAAGTAGGCTAAATTACCTGTCCGTGGTCAGTCAATAGCCGCGTGTGGTGTCCAAGTCTGTTAATAAAAACTATATGGCAGCGTCTGATATATTAGGTATAGCGATTTATTTTTTACAGGAGTGCCGTGAGGTAGATTTCGGCCTCTGTGCTCGTTGGCCAGTGGAGAAGCGGCTAACGGTGAAGATGGCATGAAAAAGACTGTCCATTCGCGAGATGGACGTATGCGCATTATAGGCTATTCGTTCTGTGTTTTCTTTCTAAACAGTTAGGCTGTTTATGTGGTATTTTTCATGTTTTCATCACGCAATCATGTTTTTGATGCGGTGGTGACGCGTTCATTTAAGGGCGGCGGCGCTGCGATAAAGCACCTAAAAGCTGTCACAAAGAACCGGCAAAAGCAATGATTATGAATATGTCAAATATAGCAAGGAGACATTTTAATTGTTTATTAATAAAGTCAAGATGAAGTTGACGATGCTGACTCGCGATCTTCGCAGTAGCTAGTGCACCAGAGAGAAATGCACATTTCATTTCATAAGCAGAGAGCAGTCTGTTTTCTTTCGTTTTGAATTGTTCTGTTTTACACGTAGACATTTCAACATAGATATATTTTTCAGGTCCGTGAATAGGCTACCTTATACGCTGAGTTTCGGTTCATTTATGAGTGAATTGTCACCGTGTCGTGATTATTTATAATTGTCTATATTTAGCCTACTTCTTATTTATAAAATCCAGGCAATTGGTTGATCAAACATTGATTAAAATTAAGATACAATTAATACAAAACGAAATTCACTTTAAAGAAAGGCTTTGTGTCTTCTGTGTAAGGTCTCTGTGAAAGTTTTTAAAGCAGTCTTTTAGTGCCGCTTCAGAGCGCTCGCGTCCGTAAAGGAGAACTGTCACGTTCTTACATTGTTTTTTCCTCATAAATGCGAACACGAAAAATAAAATAAAATAAATATTTTATGTTCTGTGGAGAGCCACCCTTCTTCATCCG
The DNA here is from genome assembly GCA_036326025.1 of Chrosomus eos. Classification (NCBI taxonomy): domain Eukaryota; kingdom Metazoa; phylum Chordata; class Actinopteri; order Cypriniformes; family Leuciscidae; genus Chrosomus; species Chrosomus eos. The sequence continues at coordinate 904,447 of CM070842.1, forward strand.
ATTTGCGCAGTGTAATTCACAAAATTACAACAACAAAAATCGTTGCCTCCTAAAAGTTAAAGAATTTTATGGTCACGCATGACTGTCTATTTCCCTAATATTAAATATAAAATGCATGTGCAGACTGATATTTTTCTAATGTCTGGACTCCTTTCAGGGAGGAGCCTATGGATAAACAGACGTTTCAATATTTTGGTATTAATGCATTTTCTGAGAATTTATTTTTCAAGTTTTGACTGCAAATGTCATGTCCATAACGCTGGAATTCCAAAATTTTAAATAATTTATCCTCCAACTAGTTTTGTGGTGTAGGTCTACGTATTTTATCATGTTAAGTTAACTTTAAATAATACTAATAGTAATTTAAAGATGTGGTAGCATTGGATCTGGACGGTATGGATAACGCTGGGAGTTGGAAGGGGTGTGTCGCGATTCTGCAGGTTCGTGGATCTGAGTGTCGCGATTTCGGTTTCATATCGCATATCGTTAAAGCCCTAGTCATTTTAGAATGTTAAGTTCTACTTCTGTATAGTTATTTTGGTGAAAGTAACTCAAAAGTAATACAGGAGTAATGTAACGCATTACAATTCTGAGACAGTAATATTGTAACGTAATGAATTACTTTTAAATAACAGTAACATGTAATATATAATGTATTCCAGTTTGGAAGTAACTTGCACAACACTGGTCACGTTTAACCATAGCGTTTAACCTACGGTCGCGCATGCATGCATGCATGATAGGAGGTTGACAGTTGTCAACAGTAGCTAGAAGCTAGCGAACAACACGCTCCTAAAAACGTTTATTTTCATTCAAAGTCTGTTTGTTTGATTTGCAATGCAACGGTGGCGTTGGCAAAGAAAGGAAATCTGGAGCGGCATTTTAAAACAGTACGGGAGCTACGAGAGGATTTCCCTGCAAAAACGCCTTTACGTGCCACAAAAGTGCGGGATTGAAAGCACAGCTTGCAGCGCGGCAGTCAATCTTCACCAAACCGAAGATCCAGAGTAAATTGTAAGTAAATAAGTAATTGCTGGTGTTATCGGATTTTCAGGTGATATTCTCAGTTCATTCTGTTAATGGACACTCTGAGGTAAAGTGAATGCAGACTAAGCAACGATTGTACAGTACAATCATAACATCGTACAGACATTATCTTAATTCCATAATGTCCTTAAACATAACATTATTGCTGGCCATAAACTGACAAAGTGCGCGTCCGGCGTGCGATACCTCGAGTTGTCTCAAAAAGCCTGCAACTATAGCTTCCTATCGCGTCAGTCACGTCCTTGCTAAATACAAGAAGCCATTCAATGACGGCGATATTGTGAAGGAAACCTTTCTCGAGGCAGCCTTTTTGACGACTTTAAAAGTAAAACAGAGATCCTGAAGGCCATTAAAGAAGTCCAACTCTCCCGCAATAGTGTGAGAGAGTGTGTGTGTGTGTCACTGTGTGTGTGTGTGTGTGTGTGTGTGTGTGTGTGTGTGTGTGTGTGTGTGTGAGAGAGAGAGAGAGAGAGAGAGAGAGAGAGAGAGTGTGTGTGTGAGAGAGAGAGAATGTGTGTGTGTGTGTGTGTGTGTGTGTGTGTGTGTGTGTGTGTGTGTGTGTGTGAGAGAGAGAGAGAGAGAGAGAGAGAGTGTGTGTGTGTGTGAGAGAGAGAGAGAATGTGTGTGTGTGTGTGTGTGTGTGTGTGTGTGTGTGTGTGTGAGAGAGAGAGTGTGTGTGTGTGTGTGTGTGTGTGTGTGTGAGAGAAAGTGTGTGAGTGAGAGAGAGAGAGAGAGAGAGAGTGTGTGAGTGAGAGAGAGTGTGAGTGAGTGAGTGAGAGAGAGAGAGTGTGTGTGAGTGAGTGAGTGAGTGAGGAGGAGAGAGAGAGAGAGAGAGAGAGAGAGAGAGAGTGTGTAAGAGATAAGAGATAATAATATTATTATTATTATTAAGAAAAAGTGTTGTGAGGTTAGTTACTGCAGGCTGGAAACGATGTGTGTGGGTTTGCGATGTTGACACTGGACTGGTAGATCTCGGGAGGTTGGCTACTTGAAAAGTAGATATTGGGTCAAAAAAGGTTGGGCACCCCTGCTCTAGCGGGACCCGGAAGTATAAGAGGAGCGCCTCGAGAACATGTCCTCCACTTCTTCGTCTGAAGGGACTGTAAAAGCAGACCAGAGGCATGGCGTTGAGACGCAGTGTCTCATTCCCTGTTCTCAGGGAACATATGTTACAGACGAAACCTGAGACATTCCCTTTCGAAGGGAACTTGCACTGCGTCAAGCGCTAGGGGAACGAGATACCCCCGCTGCCATGCTGAGGGGATGCTTCAGCAACTATGGCTACAAGCAAAAACACATTAACTCAAAGTTAAAGCCCCTTACTGCTTAGACATCAGGCTAACTGTAGCACTAATAATAAAATAATAATAATAATTCATTACATTTATATAGCGCTTTTCTAGGCACTCAAAGCGCTTTACATAGAAGGGGGGAATCTCCTCAACCACCACCAGTGTGCAGCATCCACTTGGATGATGCGACGGCAGCCATATTGCGCCAGAACGCCCACCACACACCAGCTTACTGGTGGAGAGGAGACAGTGATGAAGCCAATCAGTATATGGGGATGATTAGGAGGCCATGATGGACAGAGGCCAAGGGGCAAATTTGGCCAGGATGCCGGGGTTACACCCCTACTCTTTCGAAAGACATCCTGGGATTTTTTGTGACCACAGAGAGTCAGAACCTCGGTTTAACGTCTCATCCGAAGGACGGTGCTATTTTGACAGTATAGTGTCCCCATCACTACACTGGGGCGTTAGGACCCACACAGACCACAGGGATAGCACCCCCTGCTGGCCACACTAACACCTCTTCCAGCAGCAACCTGGTTTTCTCAGAAGGTCTCCCATCCAGGTACTAACCAGGCTCAGCCCTGCTTAGCTTCAGTGGGCAACCAGTCTTGGGCTACAGGGTGATATGGCTGCTGATCACTGCTGACTACTCCCTACAGCCACTGCCCGAGCTCCATGCTAAGCGAGGGGAACTCTGTGAATCACACGGAGGGAATGGGAACCACAGCCCGACCTTCAGAAGGGGGTTCCTTTAAAGGAGTATAGCCCGGAGCCTATGGGCCCTAGCCTGCTACTTTCAGGGGGACAGTGTCAACCCCCACACCAGGGAGGCTATCATGCTTAACGCTGAAGCCAACAACCTGTTTGGGTTTACATTTCAACCACAGTCTCTAGCCAGAGTCGATAGGTCCTTCACAGTGCTATAGGAAGCAGAGGCCTCGGCAGGATGACTCTGAGATTACAGGAGGCCTGCCACACTTAAACCACTGTGGTCTAGAGCTTTTCCTCATAGGGTGAATAAAGGTCATTATGCAGAACTCAGGCAGTGAGGGGCCTAAACAACTCTCTGTTAGTGAGAGGGCCCTTTACTACTACCTATAAAGCTGTATGCATGGAGGCCTCAGCAGGATTACTCTCGAAAGAGAGGAGGCCTGACACATAAATTTAGGAGAGATAGCTCGACGATCATCAGAGCTCAGGGAGCGAAGGGCCTAAAGCACCTCCTCCTCAGAGAGAGAGGGGCTGTAGATGGAGGTCTCAGCAGGATGACTCTCGAGGCCTGGCACATGCAGCTAACAAGCTGTAAACATGAGGCCTCAGCAGAATGACTCTCCTAATGGAGAGGAGGCCTACCATACCCAACTCTGGAGGATGGAGGCCTCAGCATGACAACTCCAGGAATGAGAGGAAGCCTATGACATCTTATGTGCATTTTAGAAATACGGCCGTTGGAGAAGTACTCAGCATGACAACCCTAAACTTAAGGGGAGTACTGGAGACTGCACTTGGGGCTGCCTGGTCGCATAAGAGAAGCTAACACTGGGAGCCTGTCACGCTAACACACCTGTCTACTGGGAGTATAGAGGCCCAAGCTTTATGAGGGCCTGCTAGAACTCAACCAGAGGTGAAGTACTCTGCATAATGACCCAGAGGAACAAGGGGAGTACTCTGCGCTATCTGAGAGATGGAGCACTCTAACAAAAACACCCTTGCTAACTAGGGGAGTACAACGTCATCCTAAGAATATAAAGCACTCTGTCGAGCTCCAGAGAGCGGAGGCCTCAGCAGATAACTCTCTGGAGTGAGAGGAAGCCTAACCACGCCTCTGAGCCCACAGGGAGGGAACCCATCCTATCCAGGAGGGGACCGGGGGCCAAATAACCCAGTAAATTATCTTTACCATATATTATTATTACCCTTTTCTTTTTTGGGGAACAGCCTATCTACGTTCGTTTAACATGAGGAGGCACCTAGTGTCAACTACTCTGCTAGCAGTGGGGGTACAGGGGATGTTCTCAGCGGTTGGTCTTTGGTTGGTCACACAACAAAGGCCTAAGGCCGACCGTCAGAATAGATTATCATCATCGGTCAGGCTCTTTGGGCCAGATGTTATGGACGAAGGGGGAAAGAGGAAAAGGAGGGTGTGCACAGGGAAGGAGGCGATTACCTGCCTCTGCTCGTGCCAGGATGCTCACGTCTGGCCTGAGCTGTTTCCCTGAACACCCGGCTTCTTCCTCTGGACTCGCGCCGCCTTGATGACCTACTCCTGGAGGAGGAGGGGCACGAGTGGCGACTGAGTCCCTGCTGGCCCTGTCTACGATCCTCAGAACGAGATGGGCCAGGACCCCCAGGCTGTCTGGGTGTGGGCCTGGACCTGTGCGCCTTTGCCTCCCTGAACTTCCCAACCACCGCCTCAACGGAGGTCCCGAAAAGCTCAGAGGGCGAAACCGGGGCATCGAGGAGAAAAGTGTTCTCCTTGTCCCAGATGCCTGCCAGGTTCACCCACAGATGCCTCTCCGTGGCCACCATGGCTGCCAACGATCGTCCGATCGCGGCGGCTGTCTGTTCTGTGGCCCGGAGAGCCAGGTCTGTGGTTCGGCGCAACTCAGCCACCACGTCTGGGGTTAGACCCTGCTCCTGGTCCAGGTCCGAGCGGAGTACGGGTTCTTCCATGCCTTCACAACCTCCGCGTGGAGGAATGGAAGGCTCACTGGGGCTGATGGGGTGTGGCCAGAGAGAAAGCACTCGTCAAGTCTTCCACGAGCGACTTCCCCTCTGACGCGCTGCCATGGCAACTCAAGCCTGGCGGTGGCGCGCTCCATCACCTCCACCAGCTCTCTGGGCAGGTTCAGCCATTATAGTATCTTCACCTGCTTCAGCCCCATCCTGCTCATCCAGGCTCAAAGCCAATAGAGCACTGGAGTAGTCTATTAAAGTCTAGAGTCCGTTCCCCACACTGAACTACTGTGGGCTTTAAATGGCGTAGAATACGGAGTTGTAAAGCCTCATTAATTGTACTTGCATGGAAAACATTGACCACTACAATTCAAATGATGGAAGTTATACAGGTCTGAAATGACATTTCAAGAGTAAACTATTCCTTTTCTACAGGTCACAGCAGTGATGAGGATATTCACCTGAACGATCCTCCCTGATACTCCTCTGGTAACAGCTTTCCATCCCGCGCCTTCTGTGCCAGAGCCTGAAGAGAGGAAACCAGTTTAATGACCAGAGGAAACCAGTTTAATGACCAGAGAAACCCAGTTTAATGACCAGAGGAAACCAGTTTAATGACCAGAGGAAACCAGTTTAATGACCAGAGGAAATCAGTTTAATGATCAGAGGAAACCAGTTTAATGACCAGAGGAAACCAGTTTAATGAACAGAGGAAACCTGTTTAATGAAAAGAGGAAACCAGTTTAATGACCAGAGGAAACCAGTTTAATGACCAGAGGAAACCTGTTTAATGACCAGAGGAAACCGGTTTAATGACCAGAGGAAACCAGTTTAATGACCAGAGGAAACCTGTTTAATGATGACCAGAGGAAACCTGTTTAATGATGACCAGAGGAAACCAGTTTAATGACCAGAGGAAACCTGTTTAATGACCAGAGGAAACCAGTTTAATGACCAGAGGAAACCAGTTTAATGACCAGAGGAAACCAGTTTAATGAACAGAGGAAACCTGTTTAATGACCAGAGAAAACCAGTTTAATGACCAGAGGGAACCAGTTTAATGACCAGAGGAAACCAGTTTAATGACCAGAGGAAACCAGTTTAATGACCAGAGGAAACCAGTTTAATGATGACCAGAGGAAACCAGTTTAATGACCAGACGAAAACCAGTTTAATGACCAGAGGAAACCAGTTTAATGACCAGAGGAAACCAGTTTAATGAACAGAGGAAACCTGTTTAATGAAAAGAGGAAACCAGTTTAATGACCAGAGGAAACCAGTTTAATGACCAGAGGAAACCAGTTTAATGACCAGAGGAAACCTGTTTAATGACCAGAGGAAACCTGTTTAATGACCAGAGGAAACCAGTTTAATATGTGACGGGTTCACAGAGAAATCTAATCTATAATCTAATAATAATAATGTTATCTATAATCTAATAATAATAATGTAATCTATGATCTAATAATAATAATGTCATCTATGATCTAATAATAATAATGTAATTTATAGAGATTATGTGTGTGACGTCCCCGTCGGCCGGAGTGACTGCGGTCACACACACACACACACACACTGAGTGTGAAACACTTTGAGACTGACTATATAAATAGATTTGACCAGAAAGCTGTAGTGTATTTGTACAGACTGCTAAAGCTACAGAACAGAGACGCAAATGGATCCTGAGATTCCCAGAAACCACTGTATCCAGGCGGAGGAAAGCGGGATTTGCAGTTTTCATTTCGTGTCAATATCCTGAATTTAGTTGTAGTGTTATATACTGTATTGACAACTCATCTATTAAATATTCACCATCATATATTCTGCATAATCAGATGTTTTTAAAAAAAACTTTTTGGGCTGGACGATATGATGATATATAAAATATTAGACGTAAGTGATCACTAGTATTTAGACCTATATTGTATTTATATAAAGCGTTCACTGGCAAATTTGCTTCATGTATTTCCCCGGCGTGGAAATCAGGCTCATATAAATCAGGAAACATGATTCCTGCTGCATGTGGATATCCACGATCACTAGATCTGTGGTCCAACCTTTAATTTAAACCGATAATAGTTTGTTTTAATAGTTTGTTTCCCGTTAACTCCAGCAGCTCTTCTGCCACTCAGAGGGAGTGTGTTCCCGCGGGACAGTGACATCATGCATAACCTCTACACACAACACCATCTCAAGGCCCAGATATTCCAGCAAAACCCAGCAATAATCTGGAGTGACGTCATCTCCATCAGAATCAGGCTGAGAGCGTAACCCCTGCGCTGGGACACGCCTCTGAGCTGCCATTGGTCAGCGTGTGATGATGTAAGCGGTGGGTGTGTCTCCGAGGCTCCGCCCCCTTTGAGCTGTAAATCTTCTGCGAGTGAAGACATGAACAGTAGAAGCTCAAAGACTCGCACGGTTTTCATGTTTAATACTGAGAAGCTGCTGCTTTAAAGCGATCTGTTGTATAAAGTTTCGATGAATAAACGTGACGATCTCAGAGCTGCGCAAACATGCGATCTGTGCTTTCTGAACCGTGTGTTCTGCCAGTTGTGTTATTTAGAGGAATGTGCAGCACATATTTACACACTCACGCTGTCGAGGTGTTCACTAACAGTACAGCTCTTCTCGGGAGTATATCTGGGCCTTCAGATGGAGCATGTCTGATATGGTCACATGATCAGCTTCATATTGTCTGCTGGAGCTTTAGTTATCTGAGTGTGTGTTTGAACTCTATGAAGGCTAGCGCTGACCTTAGCGGTGTTAGCGATCTCCGTCAGCCCTTTATCAGCAGCGTCTCTGATGATGGGGGTCATGAGGCCCCGCGCTGTTGCCACGGCGACGCAGATGTGGATGGAGCCGAGAGGCTGAGGGCCCTCAGAAGACCACACCACGTTCACCTCGGGCATCTCCTGCGGGACAACAAACACCACAGCGTCACTGACACACACCACAGCGTCACTGACACACACACCACGTTCACCCGGGCATCTCCTGCGGGACAACACACACCACAGCGTCACTGTGATGCGAGTATTTTCAAAAACCCCAAAAATAAACTGATTGAATATGTGCAGACTTACTCTGAGTGAGACGGCCACGGCTTTGATGATGAAGTCATTGACCGACACCTTGATGTTCTCTAAACACACACACAAGAGATGTGAACATGACAAACAACACACACTGGGTCTTTAATATACATGCATGTGTGTGTAAAGAATGTGCTATTCAGACAGAAATCATGTTTTATTGGTAAGTGTAGTCCAAACTATGGTTTGTTTAGTGTTGTTAATCCGTGATGGGCTGTTAAATCCACTATTGTTGTGTGTGAGTGTGAGTGAGAGTGTGAGTGTGAGTGAGAGTCTGAGAGTGAGAGTGAGAGTGAGAGCGTGAGAGTGTGAGGCGTGTGAGTGTGAGTGAGCGTTAGTGAGAGTGAGAGAGTGAGAGCGTGAGAGTGTGAGCGTGTGAGTGAGCGTGAGCCTGAGCGTGAGTGAGTGAGCGTGAGTGAGTGAGCGTGAGCGTTAGAGTGAGAGTGAGCATGAGAGTGAGCATGAGAGTGAGTGAGAGTAAGTGAGTGAGTGTGAGTGAGAGTGAGCGTGAGTGAGCGTGAGAGTGAGCGTGAGAGTGTGAGCGTGAGAGTGAGCGTGAGAGTAAGCGTGAGAGTAAGCGTGAGAGTGAGTGAGAGTGAGTGTGAGCGTGTGAGTGAGCGTGAGCGTGAGAGTGAGCGTGAGAGTGAGCGTGAGAGTGAGCGTGAGAGTGAGCGTGTGAGAGTGAGTGAGAGAGTGAGTGTGAGTGAGCGTGAGAGTGAGCATGAGTGAGTGAGAGTGAGTAAGCGTGAGTGTGAGCGTGTGAGTGAGCGTAAGTGTAAGCGTGAGAGTGAGCGTGAATGAGCGTGAGAGTGAGCGTGAGTGAGAGTGAGTGTGAGAGTGAGCGTGAGAGTGAGCGTTGGTGAGCGTGAGCGCGAGCGTGAGAGTGAGTGTGTGAGAGTGAGAGTGTGAGAGTGAGCGTGAGTGACCCGCGAGAGCGAGCGTGAGAGCGAGCGTGTTGAGTGAGCGTGAGAGTGAGCGCGAGTGTGAGAGTGAGGCGAGCTGTGAGCGTGAGCGTGAGAGCGAGCGTGAGAGCAAGCGTGAGAGTGAGCGTGAGAGTGTGAGCGTGAGAGTGTGAGCGTGAATGAGCGTGAGAGTGAGCGTGAGAGTGAGTGAGCGAGTGTGAGCGTGGTTGTGAGCGTGAATGAGCGTGAGAGTGAGCGTGAGAGTGAGTGTGAGCGAGTGTGAGCGTGAGAGTGAGCGTGAGAGTGAGCGTGAGAGTGAGTGAGCGTGTAGAGCGAGCGTGAGAGCGAGCGTGAGAGGCGAGCGTTGTGAGTGAGCGTGAGAGTGTGAGTTAGAGTGTGAGAGTGAGCGCGAGCTGTGAGCGTGAGAGCGAGCGTGAGAGTGAGAGTGTGAGCGTGAGAGCGAGCGTGAGAGTGAGAGTGTGAGTGAGAGTGAGAGCGGAGCGTGAGCGTGAGAGCGAGCGTGAGAGTGTGAGGGTGAATGAGCGTGAGAGTGAAAGAGTGTGAGAGTGAGCGTGAGAGCGAGCGTGAGAGCGAGAGTGTGTGCGTGAGAGTGAGCGTGAGAGCGAGCGTGAGAGCGAGAGTGTGTGCATGAGAGTGAGCATGAGAGCGAGCGTGAGAGCGAGCGTGAGAGCGAGCGCGAGCGTGTGAGCGTGAGAGTGAGAGCGAGTGAGAGTGAGCGTGAGAGCGATAGTGAGCGTGAGAGCGTGAGAGCGAGTGAGCGTGAGAGTGTGAGCGAGAGTGTGAGAGTGAGTGTGAGAGCGAGAGTGAGTGTGAGAGCGAGTGTAAGAGTGAGTGTGAGAGCGAGAGTGAGACTGAGTGTGAGAGCGGAGAGTGAGCGTGAGAGTGAGTGTTGTGAGTGAGAGCCAAGGGGGTAATCCATCAGCCAGAAGTTGAAGCCTAATCGGGCTTCAGTCTTCTCCGTTGATATCAATGGGGTCGCTGTGTCCATTTCTTTTACTGTCTATGGTGAGAGCGAGCGTGCGTGAGAGCGAGCGTGAGAGTGAGAGTGAAAGTGAGAGTGAGAGTGTGAGTGAGCGTGAGAGTGAGCGTGAGAGTGAGCGTGAGAGCGAGAGTGAGCGTGAGAGTGAGAGCGAGCGCGAGAGTGAAAGTGAGAGTGAGAGCGAGAGAGTGAGCGAGAGCGAGCGAGAGAGTGAGAGCGAGGAGCGCATGAGAGTGAGAGTGAGAGCGAGAGAGTGAGAGTGAGCGAGCGAGAGCGAGCGTGAGAGTGAGAGTGAGCGCATGAGCGTGAGAGTGAGAGCGAGCGCGAGAGAGAGCGTGAGAGTGAGAGCGAGCGTGAGAGTGAGCGCGAGAGTGAAGTGTGAGAGCGAGAGAGTGAGCGAGAGCGAGCGAGGAGAGTGAGAGCGAGCGCATGAGAGTGAGAGCGAGAGAGTGAGAGCGCGGAGAGCGAGCGCATGAGCGTGAGAGCGAGCGCGGAGAGTGAGAGCGAGCAAGAGCGAGCGCATGAGAGTGAGAGCAAGAGAGTGAGAGTGCGCGGAGAGCGAGTGAGAGTGAGCAAGTGTGAGAGTGAGTGAGCATGAGAGCGAGAGAGTGAGCATGAGAGCGAGAGAGTGAGCGTGAGCGAGAGTTAGAGCGAGAGTGAGCGTGAGAGCGAGAGAGTGAGCGTGGAGAGCGATGAGAGTGAGCGAGAGTGAGAGCGAGAGTGAGCGTGAGAGCGAGAGTGAGAGCGAGCGCGAGAGTGTGAGCGAGCGTGAGAGTGAGAGCGAGAGCGTGAGAGCGAGCGTGAGAGCGAGCGTGAGAGCGAGCGCATGAGAGCGAGAGTGAGAGCGAGTGTGAGCGGAGAGCGAGAGTTGAGCAGCGCGAGAGCGAGAGTGAGCGCGAGCAGGAGAGTGAGGCTATGAGCGCGAGAGCGAGAGTGAGCGCGAGAGCGAGAGTGAGCGCGAGAGCCAGAGTGAGCGCGAGAGCCAGAGTGGAGCGCGAGAGCCAGAGTGAGCGCGAGAGCCAGAGTGAGCGCGGGAGAGCGAGCGCGAGAGTGAGAGAGAGTGAGCGTGAGTGAGAATGAGGAGAGTGAGCGTGAGCGAGTGAGAGTGAGAATGAGAGAGAGTGAGAGTAAGCGTGAGCGAGTGAGAGTGAGCGTGGAGTGAGAATGAGAGAGTGAGCGTGAGCGAGTGAGAGTGAGCGTGAGTGAGAATGAGAGAGTGAGCGTGAGCGAGTGAGAGTGAGCGTGAGTGAGAGAGTGAGCGTGAGTGAGAGAGTGAGTGAGTGAGCGAGTGCGAGTTAGAGTGAGTGAGTGTTGAGCGTGAGAGTGAGCGTGAGAGCGAGAGTGAGAGTGAGCGTGGGACTGAATCGATTGCTCCTGTCTGCCTCGCTGCCTGCTGTGCTGTGTGTGAGTGTGTTTGCTCCGAGGCAAAAGTGCTGGCTAATGCTAATCGTAAATTTTTCTAAGATTGTTATTCACGTCGGCACTAATGATGTTCTACTTCGCCAGTCGGAGATCACCAAAATTAATATTAAAGAGGTGTTTGAACTCGCAAGTACGATGTCAGGCACTGTAATTTGCTCTGGCCCCCTTCCTGTTCGAAGGAGTGATGAGATAGTTAGTAGATTGTGTTCATTCAATGGCTGGTTGAATATAGAATTCATAGAAAATTGGAAAAAATTTTGGGGCAGACCTGACCTGTTGAAAAGAGATGGTATTCATCCCTCCTGGGATGGTGCTGCTCTTCTCTCTAGTAATTTGGCTCATAGTCTTAGAGATAAAACATGACAATCTGGGGCTCAGGTCAGGAAGCAGACAAACTGGCTAAACCGACCGTCTGCTAGCGGCCTCACGTCACCAAGGTCAGATAAATCTCATCACATAGAGACTCTTTCACCTAGATATCATCCTATAGAGACTGTGTCTGTTCCCCGAATTTGGAAATCCAAAAAACTGCCAAACCTTTCTAAGGTTAAAAATTGAATTGATGTTCAACAAATAAAAAACAGATATAATACAGATGAGCAAACGATAAAGCTTGGGTTGCTGAATATTCGATCCCTTACTTCAAAAGCGCTCATAGTTAATGATATGATTTCAGATTATAACCTAGATGTGCTGTGTTTGACAGAAACCTGGCTAAAACCAAACGATTACATTACTTTAAAGTCGGCATGAAACGGAAGTTGAGATCGTCATTTTTTCCTTGTTGTGACGTATATTCGAGTGAAACGGCTTCTGAAATTTGAAAAAATGTAGGGCGGGGCTTGATTTTGTCCTTCGGGAACTGATTGGATCGTTGGAGGACACTGACACTGACAGCCGCACCCTCATCGGCTCTGGCCGCACCCTTTCGCCATTGCACGTGACCGGAAGAGAAGAGAGGTCGTTTCGAGGGGGGAGGGAAGGGTAATGTATTTGATTAAAGATTATAAGGGTACATGAATTTTAAAAAAATAATGAAGTGCACAGATAAATCATTTATAATAAACACTACAATATTACATATAAAAAGAAGATTTGTCAAATTTGATTTGATGTTTTAAATATACTTCTTTTGAAGTGTTGGTGCTTAATGTAAAAATATATAGTGTAAAGGCCATTGCACACTGAGTCCGAAATTTTCGCATGCGTTTTTTCGTATTCGTGATTCGGTGGCTCTGAACTGTCAAAACAACCATTCAAAATGCTGGCTGTGGACGCGACAAACGCAGAAAATCGAACCCGATCCGATATTTTTTATGACGGACGAAAATTTCGGAGGCAGTGTGCAGGGACGTGCACAGACATTTTGAGGGGCAGAGGCTCAAATGAAAAAAAGGGCACTTCTCATAATTTTTTTAAAAACTTTTTTTAAACAAAAAAGTATATATATTATTTACACAACTCTGACTTATAAAAAAATTAATTAAAAAAGTTAATTAATTTTATCTTCCTCAAACTCACAATTGTTTCACGCATGACTGTATCATCATCATCATCATCATCATCAAATAAAACCTTCAAAATTTACATTTAGATGGAGTTTGTTTTAAACCTACTATCCTCCATCTATTTTGCATCTGTAGCAGGGGCGTCACTAGGATTTTCATTTTAGGGGGGCTAAGCCCCCAATGAGGGTATATATATATATATATATATTTTTTTTTTTAAACAAAAAAAGGTAACACTAGTTTAGGATCTAATGCTCACTATTAACCAGTTTCATTACCATGCAAAGGCAGGGTTTTATAATCACTGTGGTCCCAAATGTGAAGTAGGGAAGGGGATTCGGGGTTTCCCCGAGAAAATTTTGATTTCTCTGATCTACATGTGCATTTTAAGATGTTTTGAAGGCCTAAAAATTTGGATTACAGCTTTAAAACCATGTCAGTGGGCAGCTGATTGTGTTTCTCTCCTCCTCCTCATCACACTCTTTTTCTCTTTGTTTTTATCTTGCCCTGTCTCTTCCCCTCCTAAAGCTGAGCTTTGACTGATATAGGCTTTTCATTTTTGTCTGTCATTGAAGAAGTAAACACAGGGTCAACTGATAGGTTGATTTTGCCTATGAATCCTTGTCTCAGACGTGTTTATTTAGGCCTACTGAAAGCTACTAAAGCTAATTAAGTTTATTAAATGCATTCACAATATGTAGGCTACACATTCATTATTGATCTTATGCCTAATACAGGGCCGTAGACAGGCTTTATAATCAAAGAGGTCATAAATTTGAGGTTGGTAGGGGGTTCAAATTTTTTATTTGTCTGATATGTGCATTTCAAGACGTTTGAAGACCCCAAAAAGAAATAAAATAGCTTTAAAACCATGTCAGTGGGCAGTAGATTATTTGTCAATACCTGCTCTCTTCTCATCTCCATCACTCTTTCTTTTTTTCTCAGTCTCTTCATCCCTTTCTCTTCCCCTCCTAAAGCTGAGCTTTTTTTAATTTACTAAAGGCTACAATTTGTATTATATTCTCAATATGTTCACATTCATTATTAATCTTGTGCCTAACATGATGAAAACGGCTTTGTTAATGTTTCTTGTCCCCTCACAATGACAGTAAACTAATTAGCTATTACATTACATGAGTCACGTTACAGGCTATTTTCAGTTCAAAATGGCGAAATTAAACAAAACTATATTAGTTTGCCTGATTATTTTTAGTTATTCGTTTAACATTTACGACCTAAAAAAATGTCAACTATGAAATGTTAAGTTTAGCTACTCTCGCGTCGAGTTGCACTGTTAAAATTCGCGCGAAGCAGCGTCTGTGAACATAAAGCCCGCCTACTTTGATTTGATTGGTCATCTCAAATATTCTGACATTGACGAGCAGTGACAGACCAATGAGGCTCAGATGAACACACACACACACACGTCCTCTGTCTCTGACGTGCTCTCTGCTCGCGCTGCTGCGGATTGAAGATGAAGAACGCGCTGAATCTGATAATAACAAGACTGAAGCGAACACGAATTTGTGTATCCTACATTAATCACAAATTTTTAGGGGGGCTAGGCAGAAGTTGGGCCTAGCGACGACCAACAGGAATATTATTTTTCAAAAATTAAAAAAGCACCTCAGAAAAAAAGGCACTTTCTCTCCAGGAATAAAAAGGGCAGGTGCTCAAGCCCCTTTTGATGTCTATGTGTGCACGTGCCTGGCAGTGTGCAAGCGTGATTGACATAACGTGAGGTCGTATTTATTTTTTAACGTGCGAAGATTTCGGATGCGAATTTCGGACTCAGTGTGCAGGCCTTAAACAATAAATCACGTCTGAGAATTCTGCTGGCAACTGTATACAGGCCACCAGGCCACCATACAGATTTTATCAAAGAATTTGCTGACTTTCTATCAGAATTAGTATTGACTCCAGATAAAGTCCTGATTGTTGGTGATTTTAATATACATGTAGATAATGAAAAATATGCATTGGGATTGGCATTTAAAGACATTATAAACTCTATTGGAGTTAGACAACACGTGTCAGGACCTACTCATTGTCGTAATCATACTCTAGATCTAATATTATCACATGGAATAGATGTTGATGGCGTTGAAATTCTGCAGCAGAGCGACGACATCTCCGATCATTATCTAGTCTCGTGTAAATTACATTTAGCCAAGGCTGCGAAGCCGACTCCGTGTTATAAATATGTTAGACCTATCACTTCTGCCACTAAAGATTGCTTTATCAATAATCTTCCAAATCAGTTTCATAATCTCAGCATCCCAGATAGCTTAGAAGAACTTGATATTGCAACAGAAACTTTTAACTCTCTCTTTTCCAGCACTTTAGACACAGTTGCTCCGTTGCGCTTAAAGAAGATTAAAGAAAATAGTCCAGCGCCGTGGTACAACGAGCACACCCGGGCCCTTAAGAGAGCAGCCAGAAAAATGGAGCGAAACTGGAAGAAAACAAAACTAGAGGTATTTCGGATTTCATGGAAGGAGAGCTCGATTGCTTACAGAGAGGCCTTAAAAGCTGCTAGATCTGATTATTTTTCAACCCTATTAGAAGAAAATAAACATAATCCTAGGTATTTATTTGAACAAGTGGCTAAACTAACGAAAAAGAAAGCTTCAAGCCCAGAAGTTTCCAAGAAACACAGCAGTAATGACTTTATGAACTTCTTCACTTATAAGATCGATAATATCAGGGACAAAATTATAACTATGCAACCGTCTACTACAGTATCGCATCAGGGAGTATATTGTAGTCTCCGTGAGGAAAAACTTGATTCATTTGTTGCTATAGGAGAGGAAGAATTTTGCAAACTTGTTAAATCATCTAAATCAACAACTTGTATGTTAGACCCTATACCGACTAAGCTACTGAAAGAGATGCTTCCAGAGGTCATAGATCCTCTTCTAGATATCATTAATTCATCTTTGTCATTAGGATACGTACCAAAAACTTTTAAGCTGGCTATGACCGCTTAACCGCTTGTTAAAAAAACGCAACTTGATCCTACAGAATTAGTCAATTACAGGCCAATCTCAAATCTGCCTTTTCTGTCAAAGATACTAGAAAAAGCAGTATCCTCACAACTGTGTTCACTTCTTGAAAGAAATAATATCTGCGAGGATTTTCAGTCCGGATTTAGACCGTACCATAGTACTGAGACTGCTCTCATTAGAGTCACAAATGATTTGCTCTTATCATCCGATCGTGGTTGTATCTCTCTATTAGTGTTACTTGATCTTAGTGCTGCATTTGATACTATCGACCACAACATTCTTTTAAATAGACTAGAAAACGGTTGGCATTAGTGGAATTGCACTAGCATGGTTTAAATCATACTTATCTGACCGTTATCAGTTTGTAGCAGTAAGTGAAGAGATGTCTTATCGATCACAAGTTCAGTATGGCGTACCACAAGGCTCAGTACTAGGACCGCTGCTGTTCACTCTGTACATGCTACCATTAGGAGATATAATTAGGAAATATGGAATTAGCTTTCACTGTTATGCTGATGATACTCAGCTGTATATTTCTTAAAAACCTAACGAAACTTACCAATTCACAAAATTAACGGAATGCATAGCTGATATAAAAAATTGGATGACCAGTAATTTCCTACTACTAAATTCTGAAAAAACAGAGATTCTCAAAGTCAAAGAGTCAAAGAGTTTTATTTGTCATTTCAACCATATACGGTACAGTACACAACGTTCCTCCGGGGCCATGGTGCTACATAAGAACACATAAGTAATTAAAATAAAAAAATAAATATTATATAAAAAATATAAAAATAAAAATAACATAGAATACTGTCTAACACTTGATGGCTGCTCTGTTAAGTCTTCGTCGTCAGTTAGGAACCTGGGTGTGCTCTTTGATACCAATCTTTCATTTGAAAGTCACGTGTCTAGTATCTGTAAAACCGCATTTTTCCATCTTAAAAATATATCTAAATTACGTCATATGCTCTCACTGACAAATGCGGAACAATTAGTTTGTGCGTTCATGACCTCAAGGCTAGATTATTGTAATGCTCTACTGGGTGGTTGCCCTGCACGCTTATTAAACAAACTACAGCTAGTTCAAAACGCAGCCGCTAGAGTTCTTACCAGAACCAGGAAGTATGACCATATTAGCCGGTTCTGTCAACACTGCATTGGCTGCCTATCAAACATCGTATACATTTTAAAATATTGCTGATTACTTACAAAGCACTAAATGGTTTAGCTCCCAAGTACTTGAGTGAGCTCTTAACGCATTATAGTCCTTCACGTCTATTGCGATCTCAAAATTCTGGCCAGTTGATAATACCTAGAATATCTAAATCGACTGCTGGCGGTAGATCCTTTTCCTAATTAGCACCAAAACTCTGGAACAATCTTCCTAACACGGCCCGGGAAGCAGATACAGTCTGTCAGTTTAAAGCTAGACTAAAAACACATCTCTTTGACCTAGCATTCACATAATACATTATCGACTTCTATAATTAAATGTTAGGCTGCATAGTTTAGATCAGCCGGAACCGGGAACACTTCCCTTAATTCCTGATGTACTCGTTACATCATAAGAAGAATGGCATCTACACTAATTTAGTGTCTTAGTTTATCCCGAGGTTTTCCCGCAGCCTGCCGGATCCAGGCCGTTTCCAGATCTGACGAAGGACCTTCGCCTGGACCCGATGACAACGCATTGATGAAGTGCCAACTAGCCTCTCCCTATGGAGGATCCCTATTCCATAGATAAAGCGCTGTGAAAATTCCGGTTTCGCGTACCTACCCGAAATGATAAAATAAAATAAAATTCTGCATCAAAATTTATAGGCGAGACAAGTAGTTTGTTTAGGCATGGTTTGTAGGGAATTACAAACCATGTGCACATATATTTAAACACACATAACTATAGAATCAATTCTTAATGCACATGTGAACGCCATCAGCGTTTATCACAGGTTCAGTTTAAAGTCTGTTTAGAGAGAACGGCGTCGTCTTAGCGGCCCCTAATTTAATAACAAATGATCATTTCGACGGAAGTGAATCAATCAAAACTAACAATAGCTGGAAACAACATTATTCAAGAACCGCTATAAAACCAAACCATTCTTTGTTACCTTAAATTATATGTTTGTCTCTGTAAAGCTGCTTTGAAACAATCTACATTGTTAAAAGCGCTATATAAATGAGGATGACTTGACTTGACGTGAGAGTGAGAGTGTGTGTGGAAGTGTGAGTGTGAGAGTGAGAGTTAGTGTGAGAGTGAGCGTGAGAGTGAGTGTGTGAGTGTATGTGTGTGAGAGTGAGCGTGAGAGTGAGTGTGAAAGTGAGCGTGAGAGTGAGTGAGCGTGAGAGTGAGTGTGAGCGTGAGAGTGAGTGTGTGAGTGAGTGTGTGAGTATGAGAGTGAGAGTGTGTGAGAGTGTGTGTGAGTGTGAGAGTGAGCGTGAGTCAGAGTGTGTGTGAGTGTGAGAGTGAGAGTGAGAGTGAGCGTGAGTGTGAGAGTGAGCGTGAGAGTGAGCGTGAGAGTGAGTGTGAGAGTGAGTGTGAGAGTGAGCGTGAAAGTGAGCGTGTGTGCGTGCGAGTGTGTGTGTGTGTTTGTGCGTGTGAGTGTGTGTGTTTGTGCGTGTGCATGCATGCGTGTGTGTGTGTGTGTGTCTGGTCACCTGTGGCCAGCCGTCTCCTGAGCTCGATGACGGCACCGAGGTCACAGTCCACTGAAGCGTAGGCGTGTGGGATACTGCTCTTGGACTGAGTTAGTCTCTGAGCGATGACTCTCCTCACGTTAGAGGCCGTCACGTCTGTGAACGTGCCCTGAAAACACAACACACTCGTCTCTGAGGGCTCTCAACACACACACACACAGATCGCTCAAGCTTCACACGCAGAGCTGCAACATGAGAAGAGTTCGGGAAGTTCCCGAGACTGGAGGATATACGCTGACCACTGGTCATTTTATATTACAATACATTTTTTCACATTAAAGGGATAGTTCAACCAAAAAATAAAAATTACCCCATGATTTACTCTCCCTACTTTCTCGCGGTTCAAACTAACTCCAGCTCCTCTTCTCTTATATTTAAATCCTCCAACTTTTGTCTTTAATAATTCTCGTTTTAGACTTGTAATTCGTGACTGGTGTTTTGTCTGGCTCTATCCTCAGCGCTTCTGTGTTCGTCGATGTGTTATTTCAGAAGTTACTCTTTTGGCGTAAATGGATGCGTTGGCCGTCTGCCGGAAGCTAATTTTTTTAGTTGCTAGAGTTGTAAATAAGGATATTTATCTTACACAAACGCATGGCTTCACTTCAGAAAGACTTTATTAGCAGTGTGGATTTACTTTCTCTTATTATATTTAGCTCTCATGACTCTTAATGTAGCAGGCAGGCGTGTGT
Organism: Chrosomus eos; assembly: GCA_036326025.1. Lineage (NCBI taxonomy): Eukaryota > Metazoa > Chordata > Actinopteri > Cypriniformes > Leuciscidae > Chrosomus > Chrosomus eos. Next base: position 923,783 of record CM070842.1, read on the forward strand.
GTGTGTGTGTGTGTGTGTGTGTGTGTGTATGTGGACAGAGAGGATCTGGGCTCATCGGCGCTGCAGGTCTCCCGGGCACAGAGACGGGGTGTGTGTGTGTGTGTGTGTGTGTGTGTGTGTGTGTGTGTGGACAGAGGATCACTGACGCTGCAAGTCTCCCGGGCACAGAGACGTGTGTGTGTGTGTGTGTGTGGACAGACAGGATCTGGGCTCACCGGCGCTGCAGGTCTCCCGGGCACAGAACCGGGTGTGTGTGTGTGTGTGTGTGTGTGTGTGTGTGTGTGTGTGTGTGTGTGTGTGTGTGTGTGTGGACAGACAGGATCTGGGCTCACCGGCGCTGCAGGTCTCCCGGGCACAGAGACGGTGTGTGTGTGTGTGTGTGTGTGTGTGTGTGTGTGTGTGTGTGTGTGGACAGAGAGGATCTGGGCTCACGGCGCTGCAGGTCTCCCGGGCACAGAGACGGGTGTGTGTGTGTGTGTGTGTGTGTGTGTGTGTGTGTGTGTGTGTGTGTGTGTGTGTGTGTGTGTGTGGACAGACAGGATCTGGGCTCACCGGCGCTGCAGGTCTCCCGGGCACAGAGACGGGTGTGTGTGTGTGTGTGTGTGTGTGTGTGTGTGTGTGTGTGTGTGTGTGTGTGTGTGTGTGTGTGTGGACAGAGGATCACCGACGCTGCAAGTCTCCCGGGCACAGAGACGTGTGTGTGTGTTTGTGTGTGTGTGGACAGACAGGATCTGGGCTCACCGGCGCTGCAGGTCTCCCGGGCACAGAGACGGGTGTGTGTGTGTGTGTGTGTGTGGACAGACAGGATCTGGGCTCACCGGCGCTGCAGGTCTCCCGGGCACAGAGACGGGTGTGTGTGTGTGTGTGTGTGGACAGACAGGATCTGGGCTCACCGGCGCTGCAGGTCTCCCGGGCACAGAGACGGGTGTGTGTGTGTGTGTGTGGACAGACAGGATCTGGGCTCACCGGCGCTGCAGGTCTCCCGGGCACAGAGACGGGTGTGTGTGTGTGTGTGTGGACAGACAGGATCTGGGCTCACCGGCGCTGCAGGTCTCCCGGGCACAGAGACGGGTGTGTGTGTGGGGCGTCCCGTGGCCGGAGAAGAGGGAGGAGGCGCTGTGAGCGGGACGGGAGGAGGAACAGCTGCTGGATGCCCTTTATCAGACTGATTCAACAGCTTCACTGCGTCTCTGAAAGAAGAACAGCACAGATCATCACAGGAACAACCAACTGACTGAGCAGATCGACCAATCACCTGATCAACATCACAGATCTCCACACTGAGCAGATCGACCAATCACCTGGGCCCGTATTCCTAAAGTAGCTCCTAGTGACACAATTCTAAGAAAATTCTTAGAAATGTGGGCGTTTACTCTTAAAATTAAAGAAAAAATCCTAGTAAAGAAAAAAGTAATTCTGAAAGCATCTTAACCCTTAAAAGAGGTCTTAAGGTCAAAACTGTTAGGAGTGGACGAGGACTTTTAAGAGGCTTAAGAGTTTCTTTAGCAGAGGAGAAAATGGCAGAAAGACGAAGAGGGAGAAGAAATGTGTTGCAGACAATGGATGACAGTGAGTTTGGTGCATTAAAACCAACATTCAAACCACCACTTAAATAGACACGCCAGTAATCAGTGTAATTGGAAAGAGTGGAACAATTTTTATCATTATAAGCCAAACAAATACCTTATAGGAAATAAACAGCATTGTAAATCAAAAAAGGATTTATATACACATATATATACACTATGTGTGTGTGTGTGTGTGTGTGTGTGTGTGTGTGTGTGTGTGTGTGTGTGTGTGTGTGTGTGTGTGTGTGTGTGTGTGTGTGTGTGTGTGTGTGAAAACGATAAAATAGGAAAAATTATGCATGTAATTTCAAAGTGAAGGCTTAAAATAGACCCTACAGGTGAAACTCGAAAAATTTGAATATCGTGCAAAAGTTATTATTTTGATGATTAACTACAGCTTATGAAAACCCCAACATTCAAAATCTGAGAAAATTAGAATGTTACATGAAATAAAAAAAATTAAAAATAATTTTAAACATTTCCACATCTTTGGAATTCTCTCCCGCCTCACATTCGTCACCTAGACTCTCTTCTTCAATTCAAATCTCAACTTAAAACTCATCTGTTTAGATTAGCTTATTCAACATAGATTTTCATCGGGATTTCATTTTACTTACATTTTCTGATTGTACTTATTAATTTGATTTTACAAATGATATTATTGTTGGGCTAGTATTAATGTTCTGTTTTAAATTTGCTCTGTAAGGTGTCCTTGGGTGTCTTGAAAGGCGCCCTGAAAAAAAATGTATTATTATTATTATTATTAAACACAGAAATGTCAGTCCTCTGAAAAGTATAATCATGCATATGTTTATAGTTATATATACTAAATATATTAGTTTCATCTTTTAATTTTAATTACTGAAATACATGAGGTTTTAGACGATATTCTAATTTTTCCAGTTTCACCTGAATACTTAAATCACTATTTTTTTCCTTCTTGGACAACCAACCAATCACAGTCTTCAAAAGATTGTGTCATACATAGCAACGGGGTCAACCCCGCCTCCTCACTAAGATAAAAGTTTTTGTCTTTTCCTTACTCAGAGTTGCTCTCAGATCGATCCCGAATCGCTCTTAAGCTAAGACTCCTACGTAAAAGTTTTTAAGCTAAATTAAGAGTTTTCTAAAAGGATTCTTAGATTCTTTAGGAATACGGGCCCTGATCAACATCACAGATTTCCACACTGAGCAGATCGACCAATCACCTGATCAATATCACAGAGATCTCCACACTGGGCAGATTGACCAATCACCTGATCAATATCACAGAGATCTCCACACTGAGCAGATCGACCAATCACCTGATCAACATCACAGCTCTCCACACTGAGCAGATCGACCAATCACCTGATCAACATCACAGAGATCTCCACACTGAGCAGATCGACCAATCACCTGATCAACATCACAGAGATCTCCACACTGGGCAGATTGACCAATCACTTGATCAACATCACAGAGATCTCCACACTGAGCAGATCGACCAATCACCTGATCAACATCACAGAGATCTGCACACTGAGCAGATTGACCAATCACTTGATCAACATCACAGAGATCTCCACACTAGGCAGATCGACCAATCACCTGATCAACATCACAGTGATCTCCACACTGAGCAGATCGACCAATCACCTGATCAACATCACAGATCTCCACACTGAGCAGATCGACCAATCACCTGATCAACATCACAGATCTCCACACTGAGCAGATCGACCAATCACCTGATCAACATCACAGAGATCTGCACACTGAGCAGATTGACCAATCACTTGATCAACATCACAGAGATCTCCACACTGAGCAGATCGACCAATCACCTGATCAACATCACAGTGATCTCCACACTGAGCAGATCGACCAATCACCTGATCAACATCACAGTGATCTCCACACCGAGCAGATCGACCAATCACCTGATCAACATCACAGAGATCTCCACACTGGGCAGATCGACCAATCACCTGATCAACATCACAGAGATCTGCACACTGAGCAGATCGACCAATCACCTGATCAACATCACAGTGATCTCCACACCGAGCAGATCGACCAATCACCTGATCAACATCACAGAGATCTCCACACTGGGCAGATCGACCAATCACTTGATCAACATCACAGAGATCTCCACACTGAGCAGATCGACCAATCACCTGATCAACATCACAGAGATCTGCACACTGAGCAGATCGACCAATCACCTGATCAACATCACAGAGATCTCCACACTGAGCAGATCGACCAATCACCTGATCAACATCACAGAGATCTGCACACTGAGCAGATCGACCAATCACCTGATCAACATCACAGAGATCTCCACACTGAGCAGATCGACCAATCACCTGATCAACATCACAGTGATCTCCACACCGAGCAGATCGACCAATCACCTGATCAACATCACAGATCTCCACACTGAGCAGATCGACCAATCACCTGATCAACATCACAGAGATCTCCACACTGAGCAGATCGACCAATCAAATCCTCCAGAACTAAAACGAATGACTACTTTAAACTAGTAATTGGCAGATTCTGCTTTGATTAACTGGACAAAAAAAATCTATTTACTGTATTTCATAAAAAAAAAAGACAAATCTTGCTAAAGAACGTCCACTAAACAATCTGCAACTTAAAAGCAATATATCAAATATATAAATAATTTCCAATAAAATAAATAAATGTTTTATTTTGTTTGCACAAATAATTATTGCAATATAATATATTGCAAAGAGGTGTCGTGTGTCATGTGATTGAGAGTACGCTGTGCACGAAATGGCTGCCGCTTCTTATCGCAAAATTGTTGTTTTGTTTTTATTATTGTAAATCTTTATTTGATATGTTTCCTATTAACATCGTGTTGCTTGCCTCTGGGCGACACTGCTGGAACAGAGAATCTGGATGTCTTCTTTTCCCAGGACACGAAATTTGGATATATACTCGGGATATACTTGGGATAAACCTGCTGTTGGCTTCTGATGTGCTTTCTTGGGACATAAAATCGTAATGGAACAGTGTTGGATGTTTGAGCTAAGTATCTGTTGCATGGATGTTACATTTTCTGAACTCCCTGACACTCCCTGGACAATTTGGACAATCTCTGCTAATTTCTGCTCAGCGTCTCACTTTGTGAAATCCCTGCGAGCCCTCTGTCCACTGTTTCGGCTTTACCATTCTGCACTCTTGGTGGGTAAGTTTTCCCTTATTCATTGCGTAGTGTTTTATTGTGGTTCTGCCCTCTTTGGTCTGGCTAACGCATTACTCTACCCGCGAGCCCTCTACGTGGATGTCCATTTGGTTTTCTGTGAGTGCTGTCTTAAATTGCAAAGAGTACTTTGCCATCAATAAATCTCCGGCATTGAGACTGCTGGCCCTGGGCTTTGCTGGCCTTGTTCTGCTTCTCATTCATGGAATGGATTTAAACTATACTTCATTGCAACTGCATAAACGAAACAGTCTAATCCGTCTGGAATCCTCCACGTTTGATTTGTGTACTACTCTCGGAATTGCACGTCGTACACGTTATATCCATCGGTCTGCTAAATGTAGATGGCTTTATAACTACGACTCCTCTCAGTCAATACCTGTGATACTGTCGCTGAGATCGGAGCGTTACCATAGTAACGATGTGACTCTCCACCGCGCTAGGACTCTCATATCACCCAACCAAAGATGTGTCCTACTCGTCGCATGTTCCCCATCGATACAACTGCGCACTTTTGAACACTTGTTCCCTGACTGGCAAGGGTACACTACTGAATGAAGTTACAACTGAGAGAGACCTGGATTTACTCTTTCTGACTGAAACCTGGCAAACACCTGACAATTTCATTGAGCTGAACCTTTTAACCCCTGCTGGATATAGTTATTTGACAAAATCTCGACTCAGTGGTAGAGGTGGTGGTCTGGCAGTGATCTTTAAGAACAATTACAAAGTGACTTAATATGTCATTCTTGATGTTCCAAGCTTTGAATGTCTCTCACTTCAACTGGCTGGCCCTGCTTCGCTTCTGATTCTATTGATTTATAGACCCCTAGAAACAACCCAAACTTCTGTTCTGATCTGACTGAACTTCAACATACATGTTGATTATGACTGTACTGCTGAAAAATACTTTTTGTCTGTTCTGGATTATTTTGAAGTATCTCAGCATATCGATTTTCCAACACATTCTCACTCTCATACTCTCGATCTGCTCTGTACGGTTGGTGCATGTCCAGGGTCATAATCTGGGCATCTCTGATCACAAACTAATTCTCTTTGATTTCTCACTACCCATTGTAAAACCTATAACTAACACTATTATATCCTACCGAAATCTCAAAACTATAACTGTTGAAAATTTCTCCACTGCCACTGCTGTTTCTGCTCTTCCTTCCTCACTCAATCTGCTGTGTCCTGATGAGATAGTTTCTACCCATGATAAATCGCTTGGTGATGTACTGGATGAGCTTGCTCCTTTAATAACTAGAACTGTTCCGTCTACTCACTCCTCTCCTTGGTTTACCCCTGAGCTCAGAGTTCTGAAAACTTAATGTAGGCGTCTTGAAAGACTCCACAACAAATCCTCCCTTCTTGTTCATGCCATAGCCTTTTCCCACTCAGTAGTGAAATACAAAGAAGCACTTAACATCGCACGCTATAACTATCTCTCTGCTGTTATTAACAAAGCTAAATGCAAACCTAAAGCACTTTTTACAGAAATAAGTAAACTGGTCAAATCGTCCACCATATCTCTTACTGGTTCTGCTGTTCTTTGTGAAGTTTTTCAGTCTTTTTTCCTACAAAAAATTGACAACATCTATCAGTCATTTTCCTCTACTGCCACTACCCCCTCAACTCCATATTTGATTGCTTGTCCGTTAGACACTTTTTCACTTACAAATACATCTGTGGTTGCAAATATGATTAACAAATCAAATTCAACGTCCTGTACACTTGATCCTATTCCGACATACCTTCTAAAACTCATTTTTCTTTACTCATTCAACCTATTACTCACCTTATTAACAGGTCTCTTGCCACTGCCACTGTTCCGCTTAATCTGAAAATAGCGGCCATTAACCCCATTCCTTAAGAAGCCCGGCCTCGACAACGCCACTCACAGTAATTATAGACCAATATCAAATCTTGCTTTCGTTGGCAAGCTACTTGAGAAGGTAGTTGTGGCACAACTGCAATCAAACATAATCTCGTTGAACCCCTTCAATCCGGTTTCCGTACATATCACAGCACAGAAACAGCTCTTCTAAAAGTATTAAACGATCTCCTTCTGGCTTCTGATTCGGGTGCACATAGTATCCTGGTTCTCCTTGACCTCGGTGCAGCATTTGACACTGTGTGCCACTCTACACTTATCTCACGACTGTCTGCAATAGGCCTCACGGCACTTCAGTGGCTGACCTCGTATCTATGTGATAGACAACAATTTGTTAAGATAGGTAACAATCACTCACGCTCTGTTCCTGTTTCTCATGGTGTGCCCCAAGGCTCTGTACTTGGCCCGCTTCTATTTCTAATCTACTTGCTACCATTAGGCCAGATCATCAGACAGCATGGTCTCAATTTTCATAGCTATGCTGATGATATTCAAATCTACTTCACGATCGATCCGAACTCATCTTTTCCACCCTCTTCAGTTATCTCCTGCCTTCACAAACTTAAAACATGGATGTCCTCTAACTTCTTACAGCTTAATGCTGGTAAAACCGAAATCCTGTTGATTAACCGTAGATCACAGAGCTCATCCAGACATGACATTTTTATTGATATAGATGGTATTGAGATTAGGCCATCAAAAACTGTACGGATTTTTTTTGTCTCTCATAAGCAGGTGGCCTTTGTATTTGTTTGCTATTTGTATTACATTGTGAAGCGACCTTGGGTTCTTGAAAGGCGCTATAGAAAATATACATATTTTTATTAATATAATTTGCAGATATCTACGAAAGCCTAAAGATGTCATGCATTATAATCTTTTCTTGTTTTCTCATGATCTCAACATAATAAAGCTGTCCATCTCTACATAACCGTTATTAGCACTAATAAAACTGAACCAGTGTTAATTTCGTTGACGAAAATAATGACGAAAATTATTCGTCAACGAATGTATATTTTCCTACTATGGAAGTATATTTTTAATATTTTTATATTTTTAATTAATAGTATATTTTTTTCCTACTATGGAAGTCAATGGGAACCAGAAACTGCCTGGTTACTGACATTCTCCTAAATATCTTCCTTTCTGTTCAGCAGAAGAAAGAAATTCATACAGGTTTGAAACAACATGAGGGTGAGTATATGATGACAGAATTTTCATTTTAAAAGTGAACTACTCCTTTAAAATTGATCAAGCAACAAAAGAAAATAATTCACTGTTTGTTAATAGCTTTAATAAGGATTAATTATATTTAATTCATACAAATAAATATGTCGTCTTGAAAGAATAAAGAATGATGTATGCAAGTAGTTATAAAGAATGCATATATCATTCATTGAAAAGAAGACTGTGTTTTACTTTAGGATAAGTGGTTTTATTTAATTTTAAGATATTTTTCATGTCACAATAGTTAAATCTGTATCTGTATTGCATGTTCAAACCTAAAAATCATTCATATTAATAGGTTAATAAATGTTTTCTCCGGGAGTAAATGGGTTTGAACATTTTAGAGACATTCTAAATTAATGCATTACAATTTAACTAAACCCATTATATTTTAGTTGACTAAATCTACTGTAGATTTAGTCAACTAAAATCTTATTGTATTTCGTCGACTAAAACTAGACTAAAACTAAAACAATTTAGATGACTAAAATATGACTTAAACTAAATGGCATTTTAGTCAAAAGACTAAGACTAAAACTAAATCAAAATTTGCTGACAAAATTAACACTGAACTGAACATGAATCTATCAGTTCGCACATCTGTAAGATTAATAACATGACAACACACACATTTAACTGACACTCACAACACAAATATTCTTGTGTTCATAATTTTAGAAACCTAGGCTGATCATAATGTCATGGAGAATATATACATATAATGATGATGATATAACCATATATCTCTGGAATATATTGCAGCTGAACGGTCATCTTCAGTGGATCTGAGGTATTAATAGGTGTCAAGTTTCTGCGTTTCTATGGACACCCAGAGGAGGGAGAATGGGTTGCCATGGTAACGTGTGTGTGTGTGTTCAGTGTGTGTGTGTGTGAGAGAGACTCACTCTTTAGTGATGAGGCCGCGTGGTCCTGTAGCTTTGGCCAGGTGATGATCTAAACCATGAGTGTCCAATATGTGTCTTGCAGCAGGACTCAAGCGTAACCTGTTCACACACACACACACACACAACACAAAGCAAAACGCACTCTCTTTACTGTCACATGACACCAGGATTACTCTTTTACTGGCTTCATCTCACACTGCTGAAGAGAACCGCATCTCCTCGGTGTTCGACAGTGTGTGCGCTGTAATGTGATGGCCATACGTCACACTGTTTCTGAAACCATGATAGTCAGGTACTGATTATGAGCTTTATCTAATGCTGACAGAATTTAATGTGAGTTTGATTATAATTAATTCACATACTGAAAGCGACAATAGAAAATTCACATCAGATCTTAAAAATACATGAAATGAATCAAGAACATTCTCAATCTGGACTCAGGCCTATTATTCCCCAACTAGTGCGCTTCTAGAACTGACTAACGCTGTGTATTCTGCATTAGATAGTGGTGACCTTACATCTTTAACTTTAAGAGTTATACTGCAAAACCCCACTCTATGGCTCTATTCTAATCGTTTATTACTTCATAAAGCTAAATCTCATACCATGGTTTTTGGTAAATTAAAATCTAATAGTCTAACAATAATTTGTAATGAAGGTAAACACCAGCACAGAGTAGACTTAATTAATATTTGGGATTATGACTGGATCCTGAACTTACTTTTACACCTCACATTGACTATAAACTTCATAAAATTAATTTTGGAACGAGTGTATTGTACAGATCTAAAACTTTTTTTACATTTAACGTTAGAAAAAGACTTGCTACACAACTTATATTATCTGTCTTTGATTCTGATAAACTACATCTGCATAATGCGTCTAAAACTAATATTTATTTATAATAGATTGTGCAGATTTGTGATTGGATGCTCATTTGTCATGTATGACTCACTCAGTATTAGTAGGCATCTTCACTGGATGCAATTATTTTCAAATGTGTATATTTTAATTCCCCTAATTATTTGAGACGGTATTTGGTATCATACTCTTCATCATATCATTGAAGACATTCTTCACATTATTTTTTATCTTACTCCTTTAGTTTAGAAAGTTTCTGGAAGAAAGCATTCAGGTTTAAAGCTCCTGCAGACTGGAGTAATCTACCTTTAAATGTGCGATCTTTGACTTCATTTTACATGTTTAGAAATGGTTTGTTTTGTGGTTTTGAAAATACTTGGAATTGCTTTAGATGATATATCTATGATTATATTTATTAATGCTAAGCGAAAAAAGTTATTTTTGTAGTGTTTTGTTGTTTTGAATTAGGTGACTGTTGTTTTTGTTTTGTCTTGTGTCTATTGTTTTGTTTTGTGTTATGATATCTCACTTTTGTGTATTAAGACTGCCTTGTATGTATTTTTAATCAAGTTAAAATCAAAGAGTATAAGCACAAGAGGCGAAACTCCGATGCTTTTTTGGTAACAGCCACTAGGTGGCGCTTCGGCAGCGCGGCCGCCATTTTGGAGTGAAGATTCCAGCGGGAGTTACTGGACAATAGCACAGATAACAGTTTTCTGAGGTAGTTTTTTTCTTGCATTATTGAGTATTTCCATTTTATGCAACTTTACAGATTTACTACTATTATTAGTTACCAACTCCACTAGGCCTGAAATATTTTTTGTACGTTTTAATCCCCTGGATCATGCTACAAACATGATGATCTTATATAGAACATGATACATTGCTGTGTTCGTTATCCTAAATTTCCCCTTTTGGACAGTGTTTTTGTTTACATAGTCTTGCTTTAACGGTCATTAATATATGAAGAGCTTTACTGTAAAGCTTTTCTATTGCTGTTATAGTTGTTGTCCAACATTTACATTTTAGTAGGCAACAGTTATATTGATTTGCTGAATTAATTTATTTCATTGATAACTTATTTTTGAACATATCTCGTTATTTCAACATATGCTGGGACATTCTAATCTGTATTAAGCCAAGTGTTCTTATAATGGTTTGCTTAATGTGTAAGCTAATTAAACACGTTGCGTTTATATTCTGGGCTCATCTGATTTTTTTAACCTACTTTATTTTGATTTTAGTATCATAATGATTAATAAATGCATGCACAATTAATCGTGAACTTGATAAATGTTGCAGATATATTTTACTATGCACAAAAATGCCTTTCAACGTGCAAAATTCAGAATTAAATGAATTTGCAGCAATTTGTACATAAAGAGTCTGTTGCCTTCTATACGTGTTGTAGCCATTAAATAAGCGCATTTCATATTTGTTCATAAATTTATAATGCATGAGTAGGATGATATCGGGAGACATGAAGTGGGTCATACATGATTTTGACTCATTAGCCTACATTGTATTTTGTAGAAAGCGTTTCTTTAAAGTGAATTTCGTTTTTGTATAAATTGTATCTTAATTTAAAAAAAAAAAAATCTTATTTATTAAAATTGCCTGGATTTAATAAATAAGCAAATATAGCAGACAATATAATCATGACATGGAGGCTGAATGTTGTGCTTATTCAATTTAGTAAAATTAAAACTTTAGTTGTGATCATTCAAATTATTGAATATTAAATATTAAATATAAATTGTGCTAATTTAATAATAGTATTTATATACAATATAGGCTAAATAATTGCGCAGCTCCCCCTGTCAGTGATCTAGCACCCCCTCAGCACCTGCGTTAAAAACTTAATGTAGAGAGCAGATCGAGTAGCCTATTAATATAATGAATTAAATCCTTGAACTTCACTGTCTCAAGTTATGGGGGGGGAAAAGCCTGGTTAGCAACTTCTTTTTCTTTTTACCTAATTATTTCAACCTAAATATGACCTCTGCACTGCACTAAATACATGTATAATATATGACTGCCGAGTGGCTTTCACCCCAAAATGGCGGAAGCGTAGCGCTGCTGCTGGGCGCTGGTGTTGCAATGGAACGTTCTATTGGCTTTCACTTCTTGTAAATATATGTTCTTTGTTAAAATTGAGTAATATTTATCCAGTTGATTATGTGCTTATCCAGTCGGTTGTGAGTGGTGCACCTGCAGAGAGACTCCGCCCACACTCTCTTCTGATTGGTTGTGAGTGGTAGGCAACATTTCAATGCTAAATAAATATACATGTACAACACGAGGATGATTTTATGCTCTATAATTAAATTAAACAGTATGATATACAAGTAATATGAGTATTTACACAGTAAGAATGTTTAGACCAGTCACCAGTGTTTACAGTGTTCGTGAATATCTGCTCAAACGTAGAGGTTTACAATGTGCTAAATAATAATGTTTTACAGTGAGTGTGTTTTCATGCACCCTCACCATACGATTATAACGGGATTTTGGCAGTATTGTGGTGAAACTTTAACCAATGTAAGTGCAATACTTGAGGAGCGGCTCGACTGGTTCAGTAAATGGTCTCTGTAAGCGCTGTGAGTTTGAGTTAATTACACTGTGCATTTGAAAAGCAAAACCTAGTTTGACAGAAAACATGCAGTTACTGACTGTTTGAGCGCTGAAGTGGCCGGAGCAAGAGGAGGGGCGGAGCCAGCAGCGGTGGGCGGAGCTACAGCAGTGGGCGGGGCTACAGCAGGTGTGACGGGCTCAGGCGCTGGAACCTCCACCTGTCTCCAGTCTTCACCTTCAGCGGCCATCAGAGCGATGAGAGTCCCCAGACGCACACCTCGACTGCCCTCCTGCACCTGCACCAGCACACACACATACTCAGATCATCACTAGAGGAGGCACACACACATACTCAGATCATCACTAGAGGAGGCACACACACATACTCAGATTCATCACTGGAGGAGGCACATTCATATGCAAATACTGTAATGTTGAGACAGAGGTGTGTAAGCATCACCAAATGGCTAACAAACAGGTTTCCCTAACAGGAAATGATCACTGAAGTTTTTAAGCTGGGATCGTATTGTGGCAATCAGGTAAAGCACTGGTCAAAAGTCAAATTAATGAGTTCAGTCTCACTATTCATATAGTCGTCAAGTCAAATATATTTATATAGCGCTTTTCACAATACAGATTGTATCAAAGCTGCTTCACAGTATCAATCAAAACAACTTAATGTTTGTTTATTACTGGAAAAAAGACATCCAAGTTTGGTAGAGCTGATCAATGGTATGATTGGTTAATTAATTTGAATATCCCCGACTGAGCAAGCCAAAGGCAAAAGCAGAAATACAGAAATATAGCCTTTCTGTATTTCACTCTGAAGCTTCACTATGGATTGAATAGCTCCACACACACACACACACACACACACACACACACACTCTCACCAGTATTTTAGCCAGGACTCCGTCCTCACTGGACTCCATGACCACCACAGCTTTATCTGTCTCGATCTCACAGAGAGCGTCGCCGGCGGCCACATCCTCTCCTGCTCAAACACAGTAAACACTATTCACTCATATTCACTACAGTTATATATCTGTCAGCTTCCCAAGACACACTTCACATGTGTGTATCAGGGTGTGAAGGTCACTCACAGACACACTCTCTGTCACACACACACACACGTTCTCATTAACAAAGCATGAGTGAGGTCACACACTCACACACACACACACACACACACACACACACACTCACTCACACTCACACTCACACTCACACTCACTCACACACTAACTCACTCACACACTCACACACACACACACACACACACACAACACACACACTTACTCACACACTCACTCACTCACTTACTCACACACCTCACTCACTCACACACACACACACACACACACACACACACACACACACACACACACACACACACACACACACACACACACACACACACTCACTCACTCACCCCACACACACACACTCCCTCACTCACACAACACACACTCACTTACACACTCCCTCACTCACACACTCACACACTCACTCACTCACTCACATCACACACACTCACTCACTCACTCACACACTCACACACTCACCACACACACACTCCCACTACACTCCACACACACACTCACACACACACTCACTCCCACACACACACACACACCACCACACACCACTCACTCACAACACTCACTCACCACACACACACCACACACACACTCACCACACCACACACACACACACCACACACACACACACACACACCCCCACCACACTCACACACACACACACACCACTCCACACACTACACACTCACACACACACACACACACTCACTCACACACACACACACACACACTCCCACACACCACTCACCCAACACCACTCACTCACCACTCACACACACACTCACCACACTCACTCACTCACTCACACTCACCACCACCACACACACACTCACTCACTCCACACACTCACACACAACACCACCCACCCACACACACACCACACCACACACAAACCACCACCAACCACCCCACAACACACAACCACCACACCACCACCACAACCACACACACACAACACCACCACACCACACACACCACACCACCCACCACACACTCACACCACAACACCACTCACCAACCACACACACCACACACACCACCACCCCACACCACACCAACTCACCACACACACTCCACACATCCACACACACACACATCACACACACCCACACCACCACACACCACCCCAACACCCCCACACACACCCACACACACCACACACCCACCAACCAACACTCAACCCACCCACAACCCACCCCACCACACACACACACACCACACACACCACAACCCACACACCAACCACCACACCACCACACACACCACCACACCCCAACACACCCACCACCCACCACACCACACCCACACCACACCCACCCTCACTCACCACACAACCACACACACCTCCACACCACACACCACACAACCCACACCCACACCCACCACACACCACCACACACACACACACCACACCACCACACACACACACACCACCACCAACCACCCACCACACAACCCACCACACACACCCCCACCCACACCAACACACAACACACACACCCACCACACACACACACCACCACTCAACCACACACACACACCACACCACACCACCACCCACACACCACACCCACCCCACACACACCCACCACCCACACACACCCCCCCACACACTCACCACACACACCCACCCACCCACCACCACCACACACTCACCACCACACACCCCACCAACAAACACCACACACACCACCACAACCACCACCCACACACCACCACCTCACACACCACACACCACACACCACTCACAAACACACACCACCACCACCACCCACACACCCACCACCCCACACACACCCACACCACCCAACACACACACCACCACCACCCCCCACCACCATCACCACTCCCCCACCACACACACACACCACACACACACACCACACCCACACACACACACCACAAACACACACCAACACACACACCCCAACCACACAACACACCACCACACACCCAACCCACCCACCACACCACACACAACACACCCACCCACCCACCCCACCAACCCACACACACACCCACACACACCACACACCACAACACCACATCACCCACCAACCACCCACATCCAACCCACACCACAACACCACACCACCACCCCCACCACACCACACACCACCCAACACAACACCACCAACACTCCCAACCCCCACCCCTCACCCCACCACACCACCCACACCACCCACCAACACCACCCAACACACCACCCACCACAACCCAACACCCCACCCCCCCACACACCACCCCACCACCCACACACCACCCACCCACACACACCACACCACCACACCACCCCCACACACACCCACACCACCACACACACACCCCACCCACCACACACCACACCAACCACACACACTCACCCCACCACACACCACACACCACACACACAACACAACCAACCACCACCACACACACACACCACACACACACCACCACACACCAACACCAACCAACACACTCCACTCACCACACACACACACCACCACACACACCACCCACACACCACCACACACCACCACACTCCACCACACCACACTCACACACTCACCACTCACACATCACTCACACACCACACACACCACCACACACACCACACACACACACACCACTCACTCACACACACACACACACACACACACCACACACCACACACACACACACACACACACACACACACACCACACACCCCACCTCACACCACACATCACCATCACACAACCACACACAAACCACTCACACACACACACCACACACTCACACACCACTCACTCACACACACTCACTCACACATCACACAACACACACTCACACCCACACACTCACTCACACACTACCACCACCACTCACACACTCACACTCACTCACTCACTCACTCACACACACTCACACACACACTCACACACACACACACACACACACACACACACACACTCACACACACACACACACACCACTTCACTCACACACACTCACTCACTCACTCACTCACTCACTCACACACCACACACTCACTCACACACTCACTCACACACACACTCACACACACACTCACTCACACACACACTCACCACTCACTCACACACTCACACTCACTCACCATCACACACACACTCCACACACACACTCACTCACTCACTCACTCACCACACACACTCACACACTCACTCACACACTCACACACTCACTCACACCACTCACTCACACACTCACTCACTCACATCACTCACTCACTCACACACTCACTCACACCCCTCACACACTCACTCACACACACACTCCCACACACACTCACTCACTCACTCACTCACTACTCACTCACTCACTCACTCACTCACTCACTCACTCACTCACTCACTCACTCACACTCACTCACATCACACACACACACACACCACTCACACACACACACACACACACACACACACACACACACACACACACACACACACACACACACACACACACTCACACACACCTTCTTTCTTCAGCCACTTGACAATGTTTCCCTCCTCCATAGTGGGCGAGAGCGCTGGCATCTGCACCTTCAGAGGAGCGACCCCTGCTGGACACACACATCAATTTCAATTTATTTATAAAGCACAAATAAACACAACTTCATTGTTTATTTAATAATCTTCAGAATCATTTCAGACAGTCTTCTTAATGTGAAAACACAGCCATTATGCGTCAACAAAAGTGCCATGATGGTTTGATTGTTGATTTTCCGAACAGATTCTATGTATTTCAGACGCGTCACATCCATAACGCATGCATATTTTCCTTTTTTGGGGTGTTTAAATATATTTTAGAAAAACATATTTTGCCTGTCAATTCCCCAGATGGGGTGCTCTGAGAATATGCATTTCCAATATAAATATTGTAAGAAGTTTTTTTTTTTCTGAGACATTTCACCTGTCATTATGAGTTCAAATGTCACATCCATAACGCTGGAATTGCCCTAAAGTCCATGTATCATCAGTTATGAGACAAACACCGGCTTGAAAAGCATGAAGCTCATGATCATGAACACATCAAACCTGTGCTCCACACGGCCTGCTTTAGAGACACACACGTTCTCTCCCGGTTTAGGGTTGATTCGGATCAATTTTATAGTGAAAAAGGGCATTAAAATTTTTCAAAATGACATTATGTGACGGCCTAGAGAGAGCAATCACACACTTCTGCAACAGAGCAAATATTGATCAATGTCACAATCATCTGATTAATGTTTAAAGCTCACGACATGATCCGATGATCAGAATGAGACGAGATATTAACACATGCAGTATGAGACTGTATCATCACAGGAGAGGCATTACACAGACACACTGCACAAATAAACATCAAATATACTGAAAATATTACATCTTCTAGCTTGACATTGTGACATCTGTGATTGAGAATGATTCCCGGATTGTCTCTGCATTCGGTTTTGAATAACAGAATATGCATATATTAAACTTAAAGATCAATCTCAGCTCTGCACATTTAGCCATAATAACAATAACAAGTGCATCAATTAATGACACGCATTAATGTAAGATCAAATCATTGTTTTGGCAACATTTTTGAATATTGTTTTCATAGACTTGCTCAGTAAGTAAGTGTTATTATGAATATGGCGCAGTATTATGATCTGATCCGTCACTGTACTGAACTGTAGAGCAAACACACAGTAATATCTGCACGGCAGAAGTGTTGTCGAGCTGTTATTAATACATAATCATATTAATGTCCTTCTGACACTCACCACACACTGAGGGCGACCGGGACAAGAGTCTGAAAGCGGCTCCGGCCCAGCCCGCGGTCCGCTGCGGGTTACTCTGCGCTATCACCCTGCTCTGAGTCGGTAACTGCTGTTGGGTTAGTGCTCTGAGAGCCATGAAGACGCTCCTGCGCCCGAGTCTCATGGACGCCGCCATCTTCCCTGTGCCCTTCTTCCTCACACTGACTGACTGACAGCGCGTCTCTCTGGAGCTGCGCATGCGCGGAGTGGAGCAGGACACGTGCCTGCGCGCCCCCTGCTGGACTGGAGGATAGACGACAACAACACCACACAGATTCACATCACTGCACCTGCTTTTCCAGCACTAGAGAATTGATTTAAATTCATGTTAATAAAAATAACCTCTCATCCCTCCCATCTATCCTCTATAATGACGTGTTTCCTGGATACATTCAGCATTTTAGCTCGATTTCAAAGGGTTTTAGAGCTTTAATGAGAAGCTGTGAAGCCGAGATAAATGACTTACTGAAAGCAAAGGAAAGATTATAAATAACAGGGGGGGTGAGAAAATAATGCACTGCGATGTGGCAGTGGTGGACAAGATTATACTTGAACCGTTTCCGATGTGGAAATATATTTGACTGGTTATGGGAAATATGGCTCAGTGACTCCAGAAGATGGCGGCCCCGCGACATCCAGGCCGCCGATAAAACCCCAGAAGAAGAAGACGCGCGTGACGTCATGATGACGCTGCACAGCTGAACCCGGAAGAGAGAGAGCTCGAGCGCAGACTCATAAACAAACTCATCGAGCGGAGAAACATCTAATAATCTAATCAATCTTTATAAAAGCCCAGTCAACATTAACATGGACGGTAGGCAGACTCTCGCTCGAAGGCTGTCACACACATTGTGTTATTACTGAATCTTTTTTAACTCTCGAATGGATCATGATTCTGTATTATACTGTGTAATAATAATAAATATGAGCAGATATGCGGTGTGATAGTGATTATTAATGTTTGAGTTGATGATTGTTCGTGATGTTGTTTATTACTGGTGTAAATCTACACATATGTAAAGCTGTAGGGCGTTTCATGTTCTGATGATGATGATGATTGTGTTTCTCCCACAGACACACTCTTTCAGCTGAAGGTGAGTGTGTGTGTGTGTGTGTGTGTGTGTGTGTGTGTGTGTGTGTGTGTGTGTGTGTGTGTGTGTGTGTGAGTGATGAAGGCTCATGTCTTGCCCCAGTTTTTACTCTTGTAATGTGTACTCGTCTGTAGCATTTGAGATTTGTTCTCAAATGAAAAGTGCATTATGAATCAAATGTATTATTGATCTGATTATTAATGATGTGTGTGTGTGTTGGTCATTTCACCTCTAAACAGCTGATTATTGATTATGTGTGTGTGTGTGGTGTGTGTGTGTGTGTGTGTGTGTGTGTGTGTGTGTTCATCT
>CM070842.1:950817-970817 GCA_036326025.1 Chrosomus eos
TAGTGACGTGTTGATTACAGACAGGTGGCAGTGATTTACTAACATATCAACACTAATGATATGGTTACTCAATAATATAGTACACGAGTGTTAAAATAGTTAAAAAATAAACTAATCAGTCCAAATAATCCATACAATTAGTATTTCTGTAGTATTCTGGAGTCTCAGGACACTTTACAACCCTAGAAGATTATTATGCTAGCATTACGGCTTGTTTGTGATTGTGAGGTCAGTCCCCGGTCGGCTTCCGTAGGCTCACGAGCCGGGGTGTTTCCGTGTTTCCCGAGGAGTTTTACTGGGAGGAGAAGACATTCCCAGTTTACTGGTTTATTCCTGCAGGAGGCGCTACGCTGCTCAGAAAGCCCAATCCTCAACCCAGTCTTATTCACATCAGCTGGGACATTTATTCTTCCCCCGGAGACATTTGTGTTCTGAAACTATAATCGCTTAAAAGTGCCCTTTTCAAGGACTGGTACCTGATACATAAATGCAAATCCGCTTCTGCAGTCTCTCTGAAATAATCAAACAAAACGCCTCGAAATTTAATCACAAGCCACTGTGAATGGTCCATCCTCGCAGCGTTGAATAAAAAAACGCTTGTCACGTGACCAACGCCGCATCTGAGCCGTTTCATCTACGGTCTGGATCATATTTTATACCTGAATAGTGACGTTAACAAACTTTAATATTCGCTGGATTTGATATACGAAGTGAAGAGTAAAAACATTAAATGATTGCGTAAACTCATCGTAAATGACCAACCAGAGACGGCTCCGCGCCACTGAGCCCCGCCCACTTTCGGGCCGTTTGTCGCTCTTCCGCATCGCCTATTTCTGAAGGGAGTCGCCCGTAGTAACCGCTCGAGCTGATCAGACCGGATTCACCAGCAGAGATGACGAGAGCAAAATAGCGCGACAGAGATCAGTAAACATGACGAGATCATCCTCAGGATTGAGAAATAATAATCCCCGAACACGGAAATAACATCTGTGAGGCGCTTGTGCTGAAGTGAGTTCCGGTGTCAGCCGTCATGAGATGACTGTGAAGCGGATCTGTACGATCGTGACCAGATCTGTGAGGATTTAAAGATGTTGTCTGAGGAGAGATATTCAGTGAGGATCATATGAGAGGCTTTCTGCGGTGTGTTTGGGTCTCGGTGATGGTGGAGAACATGAAGACAGTGCTCGTGTTGAGCTGCCTGTTGTTAATCGCTCAAGCAGAAGATCCAGATCAGGAGCAGAAACCGCTTCAGTACCTCCACATCGGAGACGGCTCCTCGCAGGTGTTCGAGTTTCCGCAGAACACGCGTGGCGTGATCGTGATCTCCAGCAGGTACCGCAGCTCCGGGGGCCGGAAGGGTCGCGAGAGCCTGAAGCAGACAGTTCGGGTGAGGTCTCTGGACCCGGACGTGATCTCCGTACTCAACGTGACGGACGGCGGGCGAGTGGGAGCAGCGAACAGCTACGTGATTAGCATCCGCTCCGGGGTTCCTGGAACGGCTCCGCTGCTCATCCAGCTGCTGGACCTGGACCCCGACTCGGCGCCGGTGCTCATCGAGGAGCGCAGTGATTACTCCATCAGGGTGGCGGCGGGCGAGGATGACCCGGCGGCCCGGCTCCTGGAGTCCGGCGGGCTGTCGCACTTCTCGGAGAACCCCATCCTGTTCGCGCTGCTGCCGCTCATCTTCGTCAACAAGTGCGCGTTCGGCTGCAAGGTGGAGGTGGATGTTCTGCTAGCGCTGCTGAAGAGGCCGTGCCGCTGCTGCTAGGCGTCGTGGGACAGTTCCTCATAATGCCACTGTATGGGTACGGCCTGTCCCGGTTAGCCGCGCTCCCCAAGGCCCTGTCGCTAGGCCTGGTAATCACCTGCTCGGCACCGGGCGGAGGCGGCGGGTACCTGTACAGCCTGCTGCTAGGCGGAGACGTTACCTTAGCCATTAGCATGACGCTCGTGTCCACCGTGGTCGCCACCGCTGCCATGCCGCTGTCCTCGGCGTTCTACGGTTGGCTGCTAGGCGTCCACGCCGCGCTCCACGTGCCCTTCGTCAAGATCCTCGGCACACTGCTCTTCATTGCCATCCCCATCTCGCTGGGCATGCTAGTGAAGCTGCGCCTGCCCGCCGTCACCCGCGTGCTGCTCACGCTCATCCGCCCCTTCAGCTTCGTGCTAATCGTGGGCGGGATCTTCATGGCCTACCAGATGGGCTCGTCGATCCTGGCGCACGTCCGCGGCCCGGTCATAGCGGCAGGAGTGACGGTGCCGGTGTTCGGGCTGCTGCTGGGGCTGGCGATGGCGCGGCTGGCGGGGCTAGCGGCGCCGCAGCGCAGGACGGTTAGCATCGAGGTGGGCGTGCAGAACAGTCTCCTGGCGCTGGCCGTCATGCAGCTGTCGTTCCAGCGGGCGGAGGCGGACTACGCGTCGCAGGCGCCGTTCCTCGTAGCGCTCAGCAGCACGACGGAGATGCTCCTGCTAGTGCTAGCTCACGCCGCGCACCGTCGCCTGTGCCTAACGCCTGCCTCGCGCACCCCCGCCTGACCGCCGGCTACGACTGCCACACGCACCACTGCCAGACGCGGCTCTCAACCAAAGGCCTTCTCCTTACGTTCAGCCTTTTTTAATCAGATTTTAATCTTACGTGCATTACGATGACAGTGTTTATGGAAGATAAACCAGATATTTTTCTAAGTAATTCTGCTGTTTGTTATTTTGTAATTCAGATGGTTTGTTTGTACCCTGTTTACAGAAGATGTTGCTGTTGATTGTTCATGCGCAATGATGATTAAATGCTTTTTGACGAGACGGGCGGTGTCTTTGGGTATGAGCTCCTTGAGTTATATTTGACTCTCATTCACACCTGCAGAATATCCGGTTACACTTTATTCCGTAACACTTTATTTTACAGTGCCCTTGTTACATATGTTACATGTACTTACCAAAGTAATAACAGTAAATTATGCATAATTAAAGGCAACTAACCCTCAACCAAACCCTAAACGTTCCCTAACCCTACAGTAAGTACATGTAGTTAATTAATGTTACTCAGTTTACATTTACAGGGCTCGACATTAAGGCTTGTCCGCTTGTCCGGGACAAGTGGATTTTTTGTAGGACAAGTGGAAGAGAAAATTAGTTGTCCCACTGGACAAGTTAAATTTCAAACTAAATAAATGCCATGTTACTTCACGTTATGTGCCACTCATTGCGTCTATTTTACAGATTTAATTGTACCGATTTGAAACGAACACATTTTTCGCGCTGCCTGTGAATGTCCTGAATGTGAATCACAGAAAGACGCGCGCCAGTATGATGCGCATGCACAGTCCACGCGCCAGAATACAGTTCTCTTTCACGCTTGAACGAACAATAACACACACAATTATGCCAAAATGTCGTTCATAAAATACGAGCCGTCTTATTATGGACATAAAGACTCGTGAGAGAATGAGGCGTGGGTGAGATCTGCATCTCCGTCAGAAAGCAGCTGGTCTTAAAGGGCCAGCTGCCAATAAAGTACTGTCAGTAAAATTAATCAAAAAACAAAGGGAACAGAGAAAATTACTCACTGCTCTTGACTAAAGAACTTGTGTAGCTTTAATAAGGATTAGTCTATATATAATTTTGTTTTGTTTGATCACTTTTTTCAATTTCTGTATGTCCTGTTAGACAGTTATTTTTTTATCTAGACAATGGCTTATTGATCATTATAGACGTTATCCAATCATTTAGTTGTTATTGCTAATTTCAGAATTATCACTAATCTGTGTGTGCATTTGCTTTAGAACCAAACAAGTTGACTCATGAAACCATTTGTTTATTATATCGCAATTGCAATATTGACCTCAATAATTGCAATATGATATTTTCTTCAAATAGTGCAGCCCTAAATAAAATTATAAATCTTTACCCGGACAAGTGACTTTTGTGCATGGACAAGTGAAACATAAATTTACTTGTCCGAAGGACAAGTGCCTCAAAAAGTTAATGTCAAGCCCTGATTTATAATTACACTGTAACAATGACACCTTAAAATAAAGTGTAAACCTTTATTTTAAGGTGTCTGTGTTACAGTGTAATTATGCATTTAAGTACTGTGTAGTAACGATTAGCTAGGCTATTGTTTTAATAATATTTAACTACATACGTGTACTTACTATGGGGTTAGGATTAATTGGATGTAATTAGGCATAGTTTATATGTATTACTACAGTAATTACATGTAACGTGTAACAAGGACACTTGTAAAATAAAGTCAAATATTCCATATGTGAGTTGAAAACAGACTTAACCTTTCTAAAATGTATTATGCTTTCCTTATGAAAGTATTTTTATTAACATTAAAACAATGTGCCTGTTAACCCTTGTCATGAGTTCTGCACAAACTTTAATCCAACGCTCGTGTTTTGCAGTGTAACACTGTTTTACCCCGGTTACTCAGGCTTTACTCTAGTATTACTCAAGTATTACTCAGGTGTTTCTCCTGTGTTACTCAGGCTTTACTCAAGTATTATTCAGGTGTTACTCCTGTGTTACTCAGGCTTTACTCAAGTATTACTCAAGTATTACTCAGTTGTTACTCAGGCTTTACTCAAGTATTACTGTGGTGTTACTCAGGTGTTCGTGTTACTCAGGCTTTACTCAAGTATTATTCAGGTGTTATTCAGGTGTTACTCCTGTGTTACTCAGGCTTTACTCAAGTATTACTCAGGTGTTACTCCTGTGTTACTCAGGCTTTACTCAAGTATTACTCAGGTGTTACTCAGGTGTTACTTCTGTGTTACTCAGGCTTTACTCAAGTATTACTCATGTGTTACTCCTGTGTTACTCAGGCTTTACTCACATATTACTCGTGTTACTCAGGTGTTACTCCTGGTCCTCAGGCTTTACTCAAGTATTACTCAGGTGTTACTCCTGTGTTACTCAGGTTTTACTCAAGTATTACTCATGTGTTACTCAGGTGTTACTCTGGTGTTACTCAGGTGTTACTCAGATGTTACTCAGGTGTTACTCCGGTGTTACTCATGTGTTACTCGGGTGTTACTCTGGTGTTACCAGGTGTTACTCTGGTGTTACTCAGATGTTACTCATGTGTTACTCCTGTGTTACTCAGGTGTTACTCATGTGTTACTCCTGTGTTACTCAGATGTTACTCCTGTTTTACTCAGATGTTACTCATGTGTTACTCATGTGTTACTCCTGTGTTACTCATGTGTTACTCGGGTGTTACTCTGGTGTTACCAAGTGTTACTCTGGTGTTACTCAGGTGTTACTCATGTGTTACTCAGGTGTTACTCATGTGTTACTCCTGTGTTACTCAGATGTTACTCCTGTTTTACTCAGATGTTACTCATGTGTTACTCCTGTGTTACTCCAGTGTTACTCATGTGTTACTCATGTGTTACTCCTGTGTTACTCAGGTGTTACTCCTGTGTTACTCAGATGTTACTCCTGTTTTACTCAGATGTTACTCATGTGTTACTCCTGTGTTACTCCTGTGTTACTCCAGTGTTACTCATGTGTTTCTCCGGTGTTACTCATGTGTTTCTCAGGCGTTACAGACGGCTTTGAGATTCAGTCTCGTCTCAAAACAAAATCAAAGGAATAGTTCACAGTCTTCATTTCCTCATCTTCATGTTCTTTTCTTTCTTCTGCACAACAGAAATGATGATGTTTGAGCTGTTTTTGTCCACACAGTGAAAGTTAATGGGGTCCAGGGTCGTGTATCGATTGCAGTTTGATGGATTATTGTCCTTTTGCAGCTTGAAACTGTGAATGACTGGACAAAAACAGCGCAATCGTGTGTCTTCTTCTGTTGCACAGTTGTGCAGTGAGTGTTGATGTGTGGATGAACTCTGACCTTTACTCTTTGCTCTTCTGCAGTTGAGGGATATCAGGTTTTCTATTGATCTGATTCCAGGATTTCATCATCAGTTGTTTGTTCCTAACGTAGTGTCGCAAGCATCTCAGTTTCAGTGCTTTTCTGACGGCTTAATCTGACAGTATTTAACGACTAACAGGAATAACAGCATTATATGCGTGTGAAACTTGAACAAACAGCTTTGTTTCATTTGTTTTATTTAATCAGAATATTTTCTTAGATAAACAAGGATAGATCACACTAACAGCACAAGGGTAACACACAGAAATCCATTATGAGATGAAGACAATAATGCACATGAATATTTCATCAGAACTGGGTTTGAGTTTTAAACACCTGGGGTCGTTGCATAAACCGCTAACAATACTCTCACAAGTTCATCCAGTTTCTTTCATAAAAACAGTGATTGGTCTAATTTGACACACGAAGTTTGATCACTCTAACTCACTGCTAGTGCTCATACACAGTCCTCATTGGCTATGTGTTTGCAACTGGCCCTGATCTTATGAATGTGATTTTAGCACATCTTACAAAACTAGATAAACCTATTATCCAGAGGTGTAAAGAGTGAAGACCATACTAGAGTAAAAGTACTGATACCTGTAGTGTTTGCTCTTCACAAATGTATTGAGTAAAAAGTACATTTACTTGTTCGAAAATATAGTCAAGTAGAGAGTAAAAGTTGCTAATATTATTATAATATTATTATATTGATACTCGGTAAAACTACAAAGTAGCCAAAAAGATGTCGTTTACATTTACTCCAATATTACACCACTGCTATTATCTAACTCCTTATTGCCTGATTCACCATTTTAGAAAAAAGCCAAAATGATAGACATTAATAATTATAAAATAACGATTATTGTAAATAATATAAGGTGAAAACATGTTTGGGTTCACGGAGAGACTTCCATGCTAACTGCATAACTCATGAAGAAGGCGCTCGTGCTTGTGTTGTATTGGAGTGGCACATCTTTCTGTCATTGGTGTGACGCTAGCTCTGCGGCACCTGTCATTGGCTGACGACAGAGGCGCCCATAACGATTGGCTGCTGCCAGTTGACTCGGAACCAATGAAAACACTCTTCCGCTCACTCGCAGCCAGTGAGCACCGTGACGTGCAGCGCGCGGGATTGTTGTCCAGAGGAACGTGTGTGGTGGTGTGTGTGTTTAGTGTGTTATTGACGGATGATCTGTATGTTTGTTTTTAGATTTCCCGCACGGGATCATCTGCAACCTCCTGTCATTACAGCACTGTTTCTAGCAGCGCGATCACTCCACACACTCACACCCACATACGCACGCCGTACCACACAAAACACAACTCTAACACACACACACACACACACACACACACACACACACACACACACACACACACACACACATACACCTCTTCCGGACACACAACAACATCATTCTCAGAATTTCTCACAGTAATGACACACATTCCCACATTATGACATAGAAAGTCATATTTATGAGGTGAAACTTCGAAAATATGATATGCTAAGTCATAATGTTTACATTAAACACTGATATTTACTGGACGAAAGGTCAAAATTATGATAGTGTTGGATTAAAAAGTTTGACCTGCAGCCATTTTTGTGGATAAAGTTGAAAATATGACACACTACACTAAATCGAAATGATGACTGACATACTAAGTAATAAGACATATAAATATGATATTTATGCGATGAAAAGTACAATTTTGACATACAAGTCATAAATGAGAGTCAGAATTTTGACTTTTTATCTCTTCATTTTGTGTTCAATCTAACGTTAATTTATGTCCTAATTAAGTTTTTTCCCCTCATGTGGTGGAAATGGGCTTTCATATATTCCTGTATTTATTGACACACATCATCATCATCATCATCATCTGTGTTTCCATTAATTCTGCTTTCAGAGTTAGTTGTGTGTTTGTGTAGCAGATCTCTGAAGAGACGCAGTGAGAGAATATGAAATTATTGTGTGTTTGTGTGGTTGTGTAGCGCGTAGATCTCTAAAGAGTCGCAGAGATGATGAAGAGCGGCTCCAGGAATCCAGTGTGAATCTGCTGATGAGAAACCAGAACACAACACAACTGCTGCTGGAGATCACAGTGAGTCCGAGTACACAACACTGACACACAACACACAACTGCTGCTGGAGATCACAGTGAGTCCGAGTACACAACACTGACACACAACACACAACTGCTGCTGGAGATCACAGTGAGTCCGAGTACACAACACTGACACACAACACACAAACTGCTGCTGGAGATCACAGTGAGTCGAGTACACAACACTGACACACAACACACAACTGCTGCTGGAGATCACAGTGAGTCCGAGTACACAACACTGACACACAACACACAACTGCTGCTGGAGATCACAGTGAGTCCGAGTACACAACACTGACACACAACACAACACAACTGCTGCTGGAGATCACAGTGAGTCTGAGTACACAACACTGACACACAACACACAACTGCTGCTGGAGATCACAGTGAGTCTGAGTACACAACACTGACACACAACTGCTGCTGGAGATCACAGTGAGTCCGAGTACACAACACTGACACACAACACACAACTGCTGCTGGAGATCACAGTGAGTCCGAGTACACAACACTGACACACAACACACAACTGCTGCTGGAGATCACAGTGAGTCCGAGTACACAACACTGACACACAACACAGACCCACAACACAGCTCTAAACAGTAATGTTTTACAGTAGTAAAGTGAAAAGCATTGTGTAATTTGACGGATGGTGTGTTGTGTGTTTGTCAGTCACATGGTGCGATCCAAGACCTCAGCTGTGACGGATATGAAGATCTGCAGTCGTCAGTTCTGGGTGAGACTCGTCCTGACGCACACACACACACACACACACACACACACACACACACACACACACACACACACACACACACACACACACACACACACACACACACACACACCACTGATGTCTCTGAGTAATCCGTGTGTGTCTGCTGATGTGAGTGCGTGTCCTTATGTTGTGTTGTGTTGTTGTGTATCAGCGGATGAGTGCCTGTCCAGATGTTGTGTTGTGTTGTTGTGTATCAGTGGATGAGTGCGTGTCCTGATGTTGTGTTGTTGTGTATCAGTGGATGAGTGCGTGTCCTGATGTTGTGTTGTGTTGTTGTGTATCAGCGGATGAGTGCGTGTCTTGATGTTGTGTTGTTGTGTATCAGCAGATGAGTGTCTGTCCTGATGTTGTGTTGTTGTGTATCAGCGGATGAGCGCGTGTCCTGATGTTGTGTTGTGTTGTTGTGTATCAGCGGATGAGTGCCTGTCCAGATGTTGTGTTTGTGTTTTTGTGTATCAGTGGATGAGTGCGTGTCCTGATGTTGTGTTGTTGTGTATCAGCAGATGAGTGTCTGTCCTGATGTTGTGTTGTTGTGTATCAGCAGATGAGTGTCTGTCCTGATGTTGTGGTGTTGTGTATCAGTGGATGAGTGCGTGTCCTGATGTTGTGTTGTTGTGTATCAGCAGATGAGTGCCTGTTCTGATGTTGTGTTGTGTTGTGTTGTTGTGTATCAGCAGATGAGTGTCTGTCCTGATGTTGTGTTGTGTTGTTGTGTATCAGTGGATGAGTGCGTGTCGTGATGTTGTGTTGTTGTGTATCAGCAGATGAGTGCCTGTTCTGATGTTGTGTTGTGTTGTTGTGTATCAGCAGATGAGTGTCTGTCCTGATGTTGTTGTGTTGTTGTGTATCAGCAGATGAGTGCGTGTCCTGATGTTGTGTTGTTGTGTATCAGCAGATGAGTGTCTGTTCTGATGTTGTGTTGTGTTGTTGTGTATCAGCGGATGAGTGCCTGTCCTGATGTTGTGTTGTGTTGTGTTGTGTATCAGCGGATGAGTGTCTGTCCTGATGTTGTGTTGTTGTGTATCAGCGGATGAGTGTCTGTTCTGATGTTGTGTTGTTGTGTATCAGCGGATGAGTGCGTGTCCTGATGTTGTGTTGTTGTGTATCAGCAGATGAGTGCGTTTCCTGATGTTGTGTTGTTGTGTATCAGCAGATGAGTGTCTGTTTTGATGTTGTGTTGTTGTGTATCAGCGGATGAGTGCGTGTCCTGATGTTGTGTTGTTGTGTATCAGCAGATGAGTGTCTGTCCTGATGTTGTGTTGTTGTGTATCAGCAGATGAGTGTCTGTTCTGATGTTGTGTTGTGTTGTTGTGTATCAGCGGATGAGTGCCTGTTCTGATGTTGTGTTGTTGTGTATCAGCGGATGAGTGCCTGTTCTGATGTTGTGTTGTGTTGTTGTGTATCAGCGGATGAGTGCCTGTCCTGATGTTGTGTTGTGTTGTTGTGTATCAGCGGATGAGTGTGTGTCCTGATGTTGTGGTGTTGTGTATCAGCGGATGAGTGCGTGTCCTGATGTTGTGTTGTGTTGTTGTGTATCAGCAGATGAGTGTCTGTTCTGATGTTGTGTTGTGTTGTTGTGTATCAGCAGATGAGTGCGTGTCCTGATGTTGTGTTGTTGTGTATCAGCGGATGAGTACGTGTCCTGATGTTGTGTTGTTGTGTATCAGCAGATGAGTGTCTGTTCTGATGTTGTGTTGTGTTGTTGTGTATCAGCGGATGAGTGCGTGTCCTGATGTTGTGTTGTGTTGTTGTGTATCAGCAGATGAGTGTCTGTTCTGATGTTGTGTTGTGTTGTTGTGTATCAGCGGATGAGCGCGTGTCCTGATGTTGTGTTGTGTCGTTGTGTATCAGCGGATGAGTGCCTGTTCTGATGTTGTGTTGTGTTGTTGTGTATCAGCGGATGAGTGCGTGTCCTGATGTTGTGTTGTTGTGTATCAGCAGATGAGTGCCTGTTCTGATGTTGTGTTGTTGTGTATCAGCAGATGAGTGTCTGTTCTGATGTTGTGTTGTGTTGTTGTGTATCAGCAGATGAGTGTCTGTTCTGATGTTGTGTTGTTGTGTATCAGCGGATGAGTGCGTGTCGTGATGTTGTGTTGTTGTGTATCAGCAGATGAGTGTCTGTTCTGATGTTGTGTTGTGTTGTTGTGTATCAGCGGATGAGTGCGTGTCCTGATGTTGTGTTGTTGTGTATCAGCAGATGAGTGTCTGTTCTGATGTTGTGTTGTTGTGTATCAGCGGATGAGTGCGTGTCCTGATGTTGTGTTGTTGTGGTATCAGCGGATGACCGCGTGTCCTGATGTTGTGTTGTGTTGTGTATCAGCGGATGAGTGCCTGTTCTGATGTTGTGTTGTTGTGTATCAGCGGATGAGTGCGTGTCCTGATGTTGTGTTGTTGTGTATCAGCAGATGAGTGTCTGTTCTGATGTTGTGTTGTGTTGTTGTGTATCAGCGGATGAGTGCGTGTCCTGATGTTGTGGTGTTGTGTATCAGCAGATGAGTGTCTGTTCTGATGTTGTGTTGTGTTGTTGTGTATCAGCGGATGAGTGCGTGTCCTGATGTTGTGTTGTGTATCAGCGGATGAGCGCGTGTCCTGATGTTGTGTTGTGTTGTTGTGTATCAGCGGATGAGTGCCTGTTCTGATGTTGTGTTGTGTTGTTGTGTATCAGCGGATGAGTGCCTGTTCTGATGTTGTGTTGTGTTGTTGTGTATCAGCGGATGAGTGCGTGTCCTGATGTTGTGTTGTTGTGTATCAGCGGATGAGTGCGTGTCCTGATGTTGTGTTGTTGTGTATCAGCGGATGAGTGCCTGTTCTGATGTTGTGTTGTGTTGTTGTGTATCAGCGGATGAGTGCCTGTTCTGATGTTGTGTTGTGTTGTTGTGTATCAGCGGATGAGCGCGTGTCCTGATGTTGTGTTGTGTTGTTGTGTATCAGCGGATGAGTGCCTGTTCTGATGTTGTGTTGTGTTGTTGTTAGGGTGTAACGAGACGCTTATCTCACGAGACGAGACAGACACGAGATTGGGTTCACGAGAACGAGACGAGACAAGATTTTTGCACAATTTTTCAGAAATCCTCAATGACAAAATTCATGACTGGAAAAATAGTATGCAGGTGCATTTTGCAATTTTTAACTTAAATAATTATTAAACAATTAAATAATCTTATAAAGTAGACCGGAAATGACATGCATTAGGAGTATGAAATGCATTGAAAGAAAACAATATAACCTTTTAATAATAAAAGGTTTTTATTGACTGACTTTTCTCCTGTATGATTTCACATTAGTCTCTTCAGACCTTACTGTACATTTAAGAGCTTTCAGAACTTCTGATTGAGGCTGTGTGTGACATCCTAACTGAACTCTAGAAGTCTTATTAAGTGCAAACAATAAGTGCAAGTGCAACCATAATCAAAGTTAGCGCACAGACTCTTTATAATTGTTTTGAAATTGCTGTTTTATTTTGCACGGGCAGTTATAGGGTTAATGCGGTGAGTTCGGGAAAGGCCGGTAGAGAAACGAGCCTGGTGTGTATGTCTCCACAGTTGTTCTTGCGTTCCGATTATTAGTTCAGAAACAGAGCCTCTTGTCTGTTGTCTTTAAGACATTACAGTACTCTCTCAATATTCGAAGTGCAAACTGAGACGATAGCCGCAAATAAACAGTCCAGAGATGGGTATTGGGAGACGGACGATTGTATGTTCGCGGCCTAATTTGTGCGCAATGCACATCAGCGAGCTTGTGTTTTACTTTCACTATCATGAACGCGCGTACTCTGTGTGTATAGCAGCGGTGCTGAGCGTGCAATATACAACATAAGATCAGACGTTTAGTCTATGTTGCGCAACGAATCCTCCGCCATCCTCACGCGATCAGTGAACTGTGATTTGTGCTGCACTGATTGCAACGGCAACTCGTGGTGGATGAGCAGAGCAAACTTTTACATTAGTTTATAATGGTTTTTATTTCTTTTTATAAAAACAGCAAAACGATAGTTTAGGCGAATGTGAGTGTAGCGGTGGAATATTCTATGATAATAGAAATCGCGAGACAGCTTTTCACTCGACGGGAAATCTCGTCATGTTAAAGTCTCGCGAGATCTCGTGGCACGAGATCTCGTTACACCCCTAGTTGTTGTGTATCAGCGGATGAGTGCCTGTTCTGATGTTGTGTTGTGTTGTTGTGTATCAGCGGATGAGTGCCTGTTCTGATGTTGTGTTGTGTTGTTGTGTATCAGCGGATGAGTGCCTGTTCTGATGTTGTGTTGTGTTGTTGTGTATCAGCGGATGAGCTGCGCAGCCGGGCGGAGCAGATGCAGCTTCCTGTCGCGCTGCTGGCCGTCAACGTTCTGACCGGGAACATCCGGGATCTGATCTTACACACACACGCTGACGCTGACACACACCGTGTGCTACTGAACGCTGAACAGAGAGTGTGTTGCAAGAAGTACTGACTGATACAAATGATTCAGATTCTGATGGATATATCCATACATGACGTGTGTGTGTGTGTGTGTTTTATCATTAGACTGATGTGTGTGCGTTAGTGAAGTCCGCTCGAGCGCTGATGTCTGCTGGGATATTCAGCCCTGAACTCTTCTGGCAGGAGTACTGGAAGCTGCAGGTGAGTGTGTGTGTGTGTGTGTGTGTGTGTGTGTGTGTGTATACAGGTTTGGTTATAATTGTGACTGCCAAATCTATTCACTTATATATTGAAATATGATAGCAACCGTCTGGTGAGGATGTTCTACTGGTCCTCACTAGTTGTAAAGGCTGATAAATGGGCCGAAAGATGTTTTGATGTCAGTCTAGTGTTTGGCTCGTGTTTCTGTGAGGGACGTGTCGGGCTTGGGTGTCAAAGACCGCGGGCCTCCCTTAAAACACTTGTGCGATATATGAACCCTCCAGTTAAAGGTGTCCCCCCAGTGTCCCCCCGGTGTTCCCCAAGTGTTCCTCAGGTGTTCCTCAGGTGTCCCCCAGTGTTCCTCAGGTGTTCCCCATGTGTTCCTTAGGTGTTCCCCAGATTTTCCTCAGGTCTTCCCCAGTGCAGTGTTCCCCAGTGTTCCCCAGTGTTCCCCAGTGTTCCCCAGTGTTCCCCAGTGTTCCCCATGTGTTCCCCATGTGTTCCCCATGTGTTCCCCATGTGTTCCTCAGTGTTCCTCAGTCTCCCCCAGGTGTTTCCCAGGTGTCCCCCAGGTGTTCCTTAGGTGTTCCCCGGGTCTCCCCCAGGTGTTCCTCAGGTTTCCCCCATTGTCCCCCAGGTGTCCCCCAGTGTCCCCCAGGTGTTACCCAGGTTTTCCTCAGGTGTCCCCCAGTGTTCCTCAGGTGTCCCCCAGTGCAGTGTTCCCCAGTGTTCCTCAGGTGTTCCTCAGGTCTTCCCCAGTGCAGTGTTCCCCAGTGTTCCTCAGGTGTTCCTCAGGTCTTCCCCAGTGCAGTGTTCCCCAGTGTTCCTCAGGTGTTCCCCGGTGTTCCCCAGTGTTCCTCAGGTGTTCCCCGGTGTTCCCCAGTGTTCCTCAGGTGTTCCCCGGTGTTCCCCATGTGTTCCTTAGGTGTTCCCCGTGTGTCCCCCAGTGTTTCTCAGGTGTTCCTCAGGTGTTCCTCTGTTTCTCCCGGTGTTCCCCAGGTGTTCCCCAGGTGTCCCCAGTGTTCCCCCGGTGTTCCCCCGGTGTTCCCCCGGTGTCCCCCAGGTGTTCCCCATGTGTTCCTCAGGTGTTCCCCGGTGTTCCCCATGTGTTCCTTAGGTGTTCCCCGTGTGTCCCCCGGTGTTCCTCAGGTGTTCCTCGGTGTTTCCCCGGTGTTTTATAATAATTTCCTTTTCCTCTGTCGAGCGATTACTCTCATCTAACTGCTGAAAAGACGTAGGAAGGGGCACGGTGTTTCGTGAGACCTTTTAATTTTTATATGCCTTAATTCCTGAATTCGTAATTGTCGCGTTTCACCATCAGTGTGCAATGCACGTTATGTCTACGTTCGTCAATAAATAAACTGCACGTGTCTTGCGGAAGAACACTGTAGCCGGAGCTCCTTCTATCCGTTAATGTCTATGGCGAGTCACGCAGGCACTGGGCAACTCCGCAGCCAAGCCGAGCCCGGGATAAAATAGTCAGAATATAAACACTTATTATAGGCGTACCGTAGTGATTCAGGATAAGTCAAAAACACGGTTTGGAAAATGGATTCATGAAGTAGGCCTACTCGTTCCTTTTGAACCGTTTTGAACATAAGTTACGGACTGCAGCAGCTGCTGATACACCGGCGTTCTGTTGCGCGAGCGTCCACTCGCACAAATGCGACCACATACAATTTTAACTCGCACATTCCTCAAAAAATTTGGTTGCAGTATGCACCAATTTGTCGCATTTGGGATCCCCTGCGTGTTCCTCAGTGTTCCTCAGGTGTCCCCAGTGTCCCCCAGTGTCCCAGGTTTTCCTACAGGTGTCCCCCAGGTGTTCCTCAGGTGTTCCTACAGTGTTCCCCAGTGTCCCCAGGTGTTCCTCAGGTGTCCCCCAGTGTCCCCCAGGTGTTCCTCAGGTGTCCCCCAGTGTTCCCAGGTGTCCTCAGTGTCCCCCAGTGTTCCTCAGGTGTCCCCCAGTGTCCCCCAGTGTTCCTCAGGTGTCCCTCCCAGGTGTTCCTCAGGTGTCCCCCAGTGTCCCCCAGGTGTTCCTCAGGTGTCCCCCAGTGTCCCCCAGGTGTTCCAGGTTCCCAGTGTCCCCCAGGTGTTCCTCAGGTGTCCCCCAGTGTCCCCCAGGTGTTCCTCAGGTGTCCCCCAGTGTCCCCCAGGTGTTCCTCAGGTAGGGCTGGGTATCGTAACAAAATGTTCGATACCGATACCGATACCTTGACTTCGATACCGGTTCCTGAACGATACCTTTTTCGATACCAATTTTATGTAACCAGTTTTATATATAATATTACCTAAATTTTCATGTTATTTTTCAGTTTGTTGACTTTTTCACACTCATATTTTGAGTATGTAAAAAAGCACCAATGCTAAATTTTTCTATGTTTCCTAATCATTTAACAACATGTATTCTTTACTTCAATGAGCTCATTGTTTCTGCCTTATCTTAATGCATTGTTTAACAATGAAACTGAATGAAAATTAATTGAAATGCATTTCACTGTCACCTCTGATAACAGATCACTCTAAATTGTAATTTATAAACATGCATTTTCTGCAAAGCAGCTTTGAAACGATATGTATTGTGAAAAATGCTATACAAATAAATGTGAATTAAATTAAATATAGGCTACTGGGGGGCGGGATTTATGCCTCGTGCTCAACACACAAGCTTGCCGCAAAGCACTGGCAACAGTAGCCTAATGATTATGGATGTGTCGGGAAACAACAGCAAGGATATATTTTAATTGTTTATTAATGAACAAGTGTTTAATAAAGTGTGCTGGCAGCAAATATGATTATGGCGATGCTGACTCGTCATTCCTGCAGTAGTGAACGCGCGCGCCTATATGGATATGGAAATAACTACTTATTTCTAATTGTTTTGTTTAAAAGTAGACATATTTTGACCGTCTATAAGCCTTTTTCTCATCTCTATGAGGCAAGTATCCTATGAGGCAAGTATCCTATATGTTGAGTTTCGGTTTCATTTGTGACGCGCTCCAGTTCTTGCAGTCGAAAATGGATAAACTTTCTACTCTCAAGCGTCTGTGCGCTTATCAGATTTATCGTGTTGCTGGTCTTGGCGGCAATTATCTTGTCGAAAATATTGCATCGCGTGCTTCTGGCATCGAGTCTGGCACATAGGTACACTTTGGATCATTTCCACATATTTTCTATCTATCTGGGTTGGGACGCTTACACGCACACACCATAGACTGTGAAGCACACACACACTACAGCCTCACGTGCGACGAGCTACGTCTCTGGGCAGCCGCGTACACTAGTGTTTTCCGCATAGACTGTAAAAAGGTTTTCCGCCACAGCCAATCATGCTGCATGTTTATTGTTTCACTGACGTTGAAAAGATTAACCACTTAGGTACCGAAATTTGGTACCGAAAAACAAGACATGTTTCGATACTCGGTAGTACCGAGGCAATTCGGTCGGTACCTAAAAAGTACCGAACTCGGTACCCAGCCCTACTCCCCCAGTGTTCCTCAGGTGTCCTACAGGTGTTCCCCAGATGTTCCCCGGGTGTCCCCCAGTGTGCCTCAGTGTCCCCCAGATGTTCCCCTGGTGTCCCCCAGTGTGCCTCAGTGTCCCCCAGGTGTTCCTCAGGTGTCCCCCAGTGTTCCTCAGGTGTCCCCCAGTGTTCCTCAGGTGTCCCCCAGTGTTCCTCAGGTGTCCCCCAGTGTTCCTCAGGTGTCCCCCAGTGTTCCTCAGGTGTCCCCCAGTGTTCCTCAGGTGTCCCCCAGTGTTCCTCAGGTGTCCCCCAGGTGTTCCTCAGTGTCCCCCAGTGTTCCTCAGGTGTCCCCCAGGTGTTCCTCAGGTGTCCCCCAGTGTTCCTCAGGTGTCCCCCAGTGTTCCTCAGGTGTCCCTCAGGTGTTCCTCAGGTGTCCCCCAGGTGTTCCTCAGGTGTCCCCCAGTGTTCCTCAGGTGTCCCCCAGTGTTCCTCAGGTGTCCCCCAGTGTTCCTCAGGTGTCCCCCAGTGTTCCTCAGGTGTCCCCCAGTGTTCCTCAGGTGTCCCCCAGGTGTTCCTCAGGTGTCCCCCAGGTGTTCCTCAGGTGTCCCCCAGGTGTTCCTCAGGTGTCCCCCAGGTGTTCCTCAGGTGTCCCCCAGGTGTTCCTCAGGTGTCCCCCAGTGTTCCTCAGGTGTCCCCCAGTGTTCCTCAGGTGTCCCCCAGTGTTCCTCAGGTGTCCCCCAGTGTTCCTCAGGTGTCCCCCAGTGTTCCTCAGGTGTCCCCCAGGTGTTCCTCAGGTGTCCCCCAGGTGTTCCTCAGGTGTCCCCCAGGTGTTCCTCAGGTGTCCCCCAGTGTTCCTCAGGTGTCCCCCAGGTGTTCCTCAGGTGTCCCCCAGTGTTCCTCAGGTGTCCCCCAGTGTTCCTCAGGTGTCCCCCAGTGTTTCTCAGTGCTCCTCGGTGTCCCCCTGGTGTTTCTCAGGTGTTTCCCATACATAACACCGTCATAATATAGACTGTAAAAAAAAGGACGACGCCCCTTCGCTCTTTTCTATTGGAGAGAACTGAAGCTGCCAGTGTCCCGATATGGCGCTGATATCTTGTGATTTGACCCTGCGCAGTAGCGATTTCGAGACTAAAGCCACTAAAAGGAAATAAAGCCGTGAAATCAACGCCCCGCCCTCACTCTCGCCGAATGCACGCTCCCTGCACTTTTTTAAGTGGCCTATCCAATTTTGATGTCTGTTGATTGCAGTACGACAAGAGGTTTGTTAAAATAAAGTATAAAGCATCACGTAACTAACTAAAAGCAAACTTATTTTAAAAACAGACACTTGAACTTACATCAGCGTGATACAACGACTGCAAATGACAGAAACCACCTTTGGAAAAAAGTAGGGCTGGGCAAGTTAACGCGTTATTATCGCGTTAACGCATTTATGAATTAATGCCGACAATTTTTTTAACGCACGTTAACGCAGTTTTTTTTTATATATAATTTTTTTTTAAAGTCCGTTGCAAACTGGCTCTGAATACTACACACAGGCCTACAATCAAACCATGGATCACAGGAGGGGTGGGATGTTGGTCAGCCAGCAAATAACCCACCCAAACAAGCAGTGGAGAGAGGCTTTGGCAGGTTCTCTCAGGTGAACAGACAGGGAGACAGCGCTCCGCGAGTGAATGACAGGCGCGGATAGTAACGTTAACCAACGGCTTTTGTGCACTACGCAGCTGTAGCCTTTTTAACTTAAATTAAAATTATACACAACTTTACCTGATAGGCCTGTGTTTAGTTTAGTGGGGATGCTCTGCCATGTGAATTCCCTTCTGTTGATGTCCAACTCACAAACAGCGAACCGAGGATCAGTCTCTCTTCCAATGATTTGTGCTGCGCGTCGTATACAAAAAGTTATAGACAATTCAACGTCGGCAACGGGCGGGCACGGGCTGTGTGCGTGAGGCGAGCTTGACCGCAACAGTTTCACAGGAACGCACCCGCTTTCGCTGCACCTTGTGCTCGACCACTTCACCTCACTAAAAGCTGATTTATACTTCTGCGTCGGACCTACGCCGGAGCCTCTACGTTGGTTTTCATTTATACTTCCGCGTCGTTGTCCGCGTTGACGCGCAATTACGGGAGCATGAAACCCGGGGAGCGGTTCTAGCAATCACAGCGCTTTTGGTACGCGTATTGACGCGTTGTTACATTTTTGGAGAGGTGCACGTCAGGGTACGCGCGCTACACACAGCCTACGGCGTAAGTTCGACGCAGAAGTATATTGGGCTTTACCTCTGTTTAATGTAATCATAGTGTACGTGGGAAAAACCATGGCATGACCAAACCTAAGCTACTATCAGAGAAGTAACGGTGGTCGACTTATATCTGTAGTAGTGGTCATGACCTCTGACTACATAGACTGTTTCTGCTGCTCCCTGATAAAATACACCTGTTGATACCTGTTCAGAAAAAAAACTAAGAAAACTGGACTCGTTTCTAGATAAAAGGTAATGCCCAGTGCCAAATAGCTTTGTTTTAATATTTGATTTGATTACATTAATGTTTAAGTTGAGATTTACAATAAATATTTTATTGCTACTGTGTAAAGAGAATACTGCTGGTATAAAGCACCTTATTTGTTTTTGCAAACCACATGTTATTGCACTTTTGTGTATATAGCAGTACATTTAAATCAAAAGTGTGCAATACATTACTTTAGAAATCATTATTCAAATTTGCGCGTAACAATGCAATTAATCGCGATTAATCGCAAGAAATCATGCGATTAATCGCGATTAAAAATTTTAATCGTTGCCCAGCACTAGAAAAAAGATATTTGAAGTGTAATTTAATTGTTTAGTTGGCACTCACGTCCCATTGAATAACACGGGGAGGCGGGGTTTATGAGCTATACTAGGACCGGTCACCGGGGGCGATCGAGACGCTTTGGCTTCACTTTTGAGGGCTTGTGCGGCACGCTTGTTCATAACATCCTCCACATTGCAATGACTGTCATTAGGGCTGAGCACTGCTGGTGTGAGGCTACTGGAGTTGCTCTGTTTTCCCACTGTTTTGTTTATCAGGTTGAATGTAGATTATGTGTCTAAACTAAAGCTGTGTTTCTGCCCTCACACAGCCTGTGCTGGAGCTGA